>JBBPTZ010000326.1:0-25759 GCA_038094315.1 Phylloporus cf. tubipes | reverse complement strand
GGGAAATGTCTGACAACGAATCAATTTTATGCAGACATCCAGCCAGGAAAACCTGTACCTTGAGATGCGAAGCAAGTCCAAACTGCCGGCAAACCCAGACGAACCACTTGGTCGGATCGTACTGGTACCACTTGATCGCGTTCCGATAGTCCATCGGAAACTGGTGGTGAAAGTTGTGATATCCCTCTCCAAACGTTACAAATGCGGTTATAAAGTGATCACGAGGCGTGTGCTTGTCATCGAAAGGCGTGTCTCCCAGGTAGTGAGCGAGAGAGTTGACGCAAAAGGTAGACTGCATACGTAAGTCGGCGATTCGATTTTCAGTGGTTCTGATCACTTACGTGGTGAAGGAAGACCAGTCTGACCAATCCTGCGTACACGTAACCACCCATCCAGTCGCCCCATCCAAGACCGGCGACGAGGGTGGGAAAGAACACGCCCATGATGAACACCAACTTGATGTAATGGCGGTGTTGCCACTTGACGATGTCGTTCTTTGATAGGTCACTGACGTCTGCGACACCGGGTTTGCGCCGAGGTTTGAAGATCATCCAACCAATATGGGACCAGAGCAGCCCTTCGTGGGCATTGTAAGGGTCGAGATCAGTGTCCGTGTAGCGATGGTGAGCACGGTGGCCACGAGCCCACCATCTGATGGAACCCTCGACTGCGCCGGCACCCAACAAGGCGAGAGCATATTGCATGGGCCTGGAGGCATTGTAGGAGCGGTGAGCCCAGAGACGGTGGTAACCGGCTGTTATGCCTGAGAAACAGCATGAACGTGGTTCACAGGGAAGAAGAAAAAGGAGAACCAAAGCCGGTCATGAAATAGTACACGACAGCCCATATAGCCGTCTCCCATCTGAGGTTGGTAAAGTACGCCCCGGTGAGGGCCAACAAAGGCGTCACACCCAGGATGGCGACGTTGAGCCAGTTGAGGTTCTGGAAGAGATTCTCCCGTGTGATTGGGGGCAATGGCTTCTGGTGGTTGAGCGTGTGGGTGACATAGTTGTCGGGGATGTTGGCGTCGGCGGGCAGATGGTCTGGGTGGGCGTCTATATTGGACGTGAAGGGGGTCGCCATGAGTCCAGCGTGGAAATGGCCACTGACCCGGTATTTATGAACGTGCGCGTCCCGGAGATGCCAAATTTGGCTCGAATAGATGGCCAGGGACAAAGAACTGCCAAGCGGGTCAAGCGAACTGACATCGGGGAATAACAAGGACGACTCGGGTGACCCAACTCTGAGATGGTCGGATCAGATCGCATGTGTACAGCGTAACTCATCCTGGACTGGGTGCCACTGTTTGCATCGAAAATCGGGAGCGGGCCAAGCGCAACCGATCCTCCGCCAACGTTCAAGCGGTGATTTGGGTAGTCTAATTACGTAATTCTCTCCCGGGTTCCGGCTCCCACTATGCCCCGCCGCTCAAGAAAGCCGCGCCAGAGTTATGACGAGAGCCCATCAGAAGATGGCAGCGAAAGCGAATTCGAACCGGACAAAGGATCAGAAGATGAACCGAAACAGACTCGCAAGAGGCCAAGTGGTCCTACCATGTCCGTAGTCTTGAAAATGCGTAAAGACAAGTCACGCAAGCTCCCTCCAAAGGTCCAACAGCCTACCCCCTCCGCAGCGACACCTCGCGCAGCAAAGACCTACGCACTACCCAATCCGAGCGCACATCACCGACACAGAGCGATCCCAGTGTATTTCAGCGAGGACAAGGTAGAACGACTGGACGAACCTCCGCTGTTATTCAACGAACCTCGCATCGTTCCGACGAACAATATCACCGCCGATCACTCCCTCACCAACAGGATCAGCAAATCCTGGGGATTCAATGTCGGACCTGGTCCTGTCTGGCAAATCATGGAAGACAGATCGTGTTACAAAGAATCGGGTTCTGGGTCCGAGAAAGAGTCATCGCGCCGTCCCAGGGTTTACCACGACGTATCCGTACGACCTGGCTGGCACGTCTTGACCAACCAGTGTGTCCCTCGTGACCCGTATTCAAGCCATTTCAAAACTAAAATACAGGGATGCCCTAAAGTATCTGCCCACAGATTCCGTCGTGACAGAGGATGGGCATCTTAGACCACCACCCCAAGTCGACTGCTACATCGGTCCGTATGATAGCCAGACGCGCGTCGTCTTCAACATGTTTGACAGCCTTGCTACCTGTATGTGAAATCCCATCCATCCCACTGACAGCGATAATCTGAGAGCGCCTCAAGCCGCATATTTCGAGGACGGCACGGGCTACATCTTTAACGCTGGCTCCCCAGTGTGGGGCATAGATTGGTGTCCGACTTTTCAAGCAGATCGTCCCGGTAAGAACACCATCCGTCGTATGTGCCGTCCTGAGCGGCGAGTCAGCTCGGCAGTGCAGACATTATCTCGCTGTTGCCCCCTTTCCATCGCGCTCGCACGCACCGAGCATCGGCGCCAAAGTGTCCCGCCCCTCCCCTGCTTGCATCCAAATATGGGCCTTGAAACCCGGAGTGCAAGACGCGAACGCGATGGACCAAGATAGTACCAGAAGCGATCCAGCCCAAGTCCGTTGTGACATGGTGTTATGCCTAGAAAGTGGGCCAGCCCAAGACATCAAGTGGTGTCCCCTGCCTGCTCACGACCGGGTCTGTTTTCCTTGTCCGTCGCTTTTTGGATGGGCACGCTGAAATGTAAACCCAGTGGAAAGGCGCGCGGCCTAGCTATCCACGAAAGTTGGGTGTATTGGCCGGGACGTTCGAGGACGGGTCGCTCTCTCTCTACGTCGTACCAGATCCCGAGGATGTGAGACCTCCGGAGCACGATTCCGACCGGCCTTTCTTTGGTGAGCACCTTTCCTTACCGTGGACGACAACTGATTGTATCTCGTATAGTGAGGCTGCCCGAACCAGCTCTACGCGTCGAACACGAAGGGACGTCATGCTGGTCGCTCGACTGGGCCAACAGCGAGGTCATCGCTGTAGGTCTCACCAACGGTGAGTAACCACGACTCAGCGACAACCCCTGCCGACTCACGCGCGCTCAGGCTGTCTCGCCGTCTACAACGTCAAACATGCTTTAAACGGCGACGACACGACCGGTAGGTCGCGCACGCTCCACGTTGACGAATGTTGATACCCTCCAGATATATTTCCGACGCACTACATCGCCGTACACCAATCCGCCATTCGTGCGCTCGCGTGGATTCGCGTACCCCCTACAGACGGCTTTGGCGTGTCCAACCCGTCCAAGGACCCAACGGTCATCGCGAGCGGTGGGTACGACGGCGTAGAATGCCTCACCGACATCCGAGAACCACACGGCAACGTCGTCAACCGCACCAGAGGTACGCTCGACTTTAAATCACCCCACCTGATCAGTCCCATCTCACCGCAACAGACGCCATCAACAGCGCAACCTATTCCGCGTTTGCGACGGGCCCGATCATGATCGACCACGACAACACCGTCAAGTCGTATTCCGTGTCGCCGAGCATGCTGGGACGCGGTCATATTCTGATGGAACCAGATGGGCCTATATGGGTCGGCCGCTTGTCTTTTTCCGTCGTGCGACACGTCTGATGATGCCGCTATAGAGCGTGCACGCGTCAGACTACCACCCTCAACTCGCCGTTGGATCCGCCGACGGATCGTGCACGACCACCAACACGCTCAAATCCACACGCAGAGGTGGCTCCGTCGTACGTCCAATTGCACACCAAAAAACGCATCCGTTGACGAAAGCCTTGCCAGCCTTTTCTCGTCCACAAGATCTACCGGCTCGATTACAGCCGCAAGACGGGCGAGTTCCGCATGCTCGAACGTTTCCTTCCACAGGTTCGCTCCATCGCGCGTCACTCTAAACTGACCCCCAAAATACCGCTTCAGGAAATGCAAGATAGGACGACCAACGCCAAGAACAAATCTCCAGAAAAGAAAGACACGGACGCCCAAACCAAGGGGCGCACCGTCAACACCGGCGTGTGGCCACCCGAGACGGCCGTCCACCGCGTGGCATGGAACAACGGCAACGGCCTCGGAGGCGCACCATTGTTGGCATCCGCGACCGCGTCCGGGCTCTGTCGGATAGACTGGCTCCTCGGGAGATGGCTCAAAGACAGAACGCCGTACGTGAGCGTGCCCAAGATGAGAAAAGAAGTCGACGGGGCGTCGGACGAGTCCGTCGAGGAAGCCTAGGTACCTAGGTACACCGTATCGCTGTACACATATGCGCTATCGGTAACCTCACTTGACCTTGAACAGGTTCTTGTCCTTGAGCGTCTGACGATGCTGTAGCCTCAACTGCCGCTTCTCCGCTTTCCCACCCGGTCCATCGTCCGCGAGGACTTTTGGCTTGGTCAGATCCCATAGCCACGCGGGGTATTCTTCGTCTGGCTTTGCGAGAATGGGGGGCTCGTTCTTGAGGTAGTTGAGACCGGTCAATACGGTGCCCGCTGGACAGGACGACACGACGTCTTTTGGAGGGTTTGAGTGCGAGATTGGGGGGTGGGCTTGGTTGGGGACGTACTTTTGGCGGGGTCGGACGAGTGTGGTTTTGATGAGCTCGAAGTTGGCTTGCTGCTCGGCGCCGACGACGACGCATTTCCGCGAGACAACCGAACAGAAACCGTCCTCCGCAACGTCGTCAAAGCGAGCATGATTCAAGGAGAGTGACCAGGTGACCCGTGACCCGCGTGATACACCCCGACCACTTTAAGAGTATGTACTGTGTGTATTGCATGTACAGCTAGATACAAGACAAAAAAAGAAAAGAAAGCAAACGCCGATATATATCATGCAGTCCGGCCAAAAAAAAGAAAAAGTCACCCAATAGGATCTATACCCAACCATCAACGCCGCCCCACATATCAGAACAACCCAGAACCTGGGAACAATTGTGATTCCTCGTTTGCATCTTCTTCCTCCATCTCGGGCGAGAGACTATAGGGTGTTGCCGGGTGCAGTTCCAGTGGGTTCTCCTCGGGCACGTAGGGGTCATGTTCAAACGGATCGATATCCGTATCCGGCGTCGCCGGTGGAAGTGGCTGTATTGGTTCTGGAGGAACATCGGGCTGAATGGCGCGTGTCCTTGGTGACGGGGATTGCGGGACGAGTATGGCCTGCGGAGGAGGGGATGTGGGCAATGGTCCAGTTTTGGCTGGCGTGCTGTATTGCGGCAAGATTGGTGTAGTTGGCTGGGGTCGCGGTGATGCTGCAGTCGTCGGGGGTCTCGGTTGAAGGTCGTACTCAAACTATAACAGGCCAATCAGAAGGGAACATTCAAAACAGGAATCAAGATCATCTCACTGCAGCAAAGACCTCTTCTCTCCGCTTCTTGCCCTCATCCTTGTCGATGCAATAGCAGAGGTATAGCACATCCGCACTAGAGAGCGATCATCGACATCTCAGAGACAACACAGAAACACGCAAGACTCACGTGTCTTCCACAAGGCCAACACAAAACAATCCAACGAGCGCTGTCACGCCACCAGCCAACAAGGAGGCCCCCAAGGCAGATTGCGGAGCGTTCAGGGTATGGGCGACAAACAAATAGGTTATCAACGCAAACGGAAATGTAAGCGTCAGAGGTGTGTACGTGAGCATCGTCAGTTGCGCTAGAAAACAAATCAGTTCCTGACGGCCCTTGCTATGAGTCAAATTAGCGTACGCTCAGTCTTGAACTTCCGTCGAAAGCGCCCCGCTCCTGCAGACTCTACAGCTGCCGTGAGGGCACGTGCCCGTCTTGCGCTCGGCAGGAAGGGGTCACCGGTAAGGCCAGTGTATACGAGAGCATACTTGCTAAACGACGTAGTCACACTCTCCAAGTAGCTCACCGCCATTCCAGCACCCATCGTGAGGGGTTGAAGCCAGGGTCGGAGGACAAGCGGGAAATATGAAGGCAGGAGACGCAACGCGACAGTCAAGAGTGTGAGCATACGGATGCCAGCCATGATGAGAGCACTCAAAACAATCGACCCCAGAGATGGATATGTAGAGCGAAGGATGGCTGCATGAATAACGTGTGTATCTGTTGGAAGCGGTGGGGGTCGACTCGGACTGAGGAACAGGCAAGTGAGGATACGAAACGAGCTTGACGACAGGAAGACTTACTCTGCATAATACCATGCACCAATCACTCCCGCACAAGTAGTACGTAGGATGCCTCGTGCAACGCCCCAACTCCAGAGCCACACTGCAACGGCACCAATGATCGCCCAATCCGCCCATTCCTTGATACGCCATTCCCATACGGTTTGGTCTTGCACAAAGTATCCCATCAACAATAGACGGAAAATGAGCGTGATGAAGGGGATCGAGGCCAGTAAGATTATAAGAAGAATGGCAGGAGAGAGTGCCAAAAGAAAGGGATTGGACATGAGAAGTTGCGACGTGAGGTCAAGGACGGACGAGGTGGAATGGATCTTGCGAGGAAGGTCGGTTAGGCGACGAGCGGTAAGTATTGACAAGACGAGCGGGACGACGGAAAACAAGCGTAGCCTATGCATTAGCAAGTTAGTCGTGTGACTTCCAGAGGCGAGGTGTCGAACATGACCTACCCAACGGTCTCGCCCCATGTTGGCTCCTGATCACCGTCCCACATAAAACTACCAACAAAGGCCCATACTGCAGAAATGAAGAGCGTGACTGGTATAAATACTGAGGTGACGACCATGACGGGTTTGACGAATATGCGCAGAAGGAAGATGTGTGCATAAGCAACAGCGGCGCTTACGAATGTCAAGATGGTGAGTAAAGGAACTGTATGCAGTAGAGTGAGGTATGGCAAAGGGCCTCGTATTTTGTTGGGCAGTCGAGCAATGAACATGAGCAAGATGGAGAAGAAGAAGCAGATTGTAACACCTGTGCACCATAGAATAGTCCAATGCGAATCATTGAATTTCCGACGAGCGCGCGATATATGGCGAGGGTCCGGCAGAGAGAATACATCAATCGGCCGAGAGGTACCGTCTCTCGGGAGCAGGGATTCCGTCAGAGACAAAGACACGGGTTCTCGAGTGCGGGGGGGCGGGGGCGGAGGTGACTGCAAGCGAATAGCCTGGTGTGAAGGGCGTGCCATAGGGGTAGGAGAACCGAGGGTGGACTGGGAAAGGGAGGGCGAGGAGGGTCGGAGACGCCGAGGGGGTGATGCCTGGTGAGCGAGCCAGCCTTTTGGAAAGTCTTGTGATTCGGCCTGACCATAGTCAGATGCCAACAACGGTATCGACTGGGAAGCATGCCGAGAGGCCCCTGGTGGCATATCTTCCTCGTCCAAGCGGAGATACGGATCGTCTGTTTGATGAATCCGGCTCCTATGATCTCCTCTGCTAGACATCCCGCCAATATGGCTTGCACGTAGATGAGGATCGTCCAGGTCGTCTAGCTCGCTGTTGTTGTCGTCGCCTGCACGAGACTCGTTGTCGGTTGTAAACGAAAAGAAAAGAGGCTGCGAGGAGGACAGACTTGACTCTGGATTCTGCTGCTGCAACAAAAATTGCGAGGCATACTGCGCAAATGATTTTGCCATCTCCAACTCACCCCGCTCGTCAAGGCGAACGTAGCTGCACAGAGATTTGTGGTCTGGCCGTCGTGGACTACGTAGCTTATAAAAGTCAGTGATGGCAGGCTAGTAAACCCACTCGACAACCTAAATAACCTTGGCTTGCGTACTCCTCTGCCTGTGAGAATATATTTCCTAAACAAGATCACCAGCCCCTCCTGCCTCTGACTGCGCCAGTGGAGCAACCTAAAGTGAGTGTTTCCCAAGTACCCTGGCGAAATACATGTTCGACGGCGCGGATTTGAGAGATGAAAATTTTGTATGAGTTACACTATGTACATAAGTCGCCCAAACGATACGTGCTAATACCTGGACTCTAGGTCTGGTACTTGGACTCTGGGTCTGAATCGCTACTGGAATTCTTGGCATCCTCACTCTGTACCGTCTTGCGGTCGACCGAGTACTCCCGCAAGAATAGCGTCAGAATCAAAGCCACCACAGAAAACACAGTAATCACGATCCATATCATTGCGATCGAACGCGCCCACGCGTGCAGCACCATATCACGTTGGGTGGCGTCCTGATCGGGTTCAATGCACTTGGCCATAGAGAATAACGAGCGAAAACATACCAAAATCGAATGAAACTTGCCAATGCTATCGTTGAGCGCCGTAATATCGTCACTAAGCCCCAAACTAGCGACGATGCCCGCTAACTTCCGGGGAAGTAGGTTGGCGAGAATAGCTTCACCGGTAGCAAGTCCGACAGCCCCACCCATCACACTGAAAACGTATGTGTCATTTCTAGGCGACGGACATTTTGAATCGTCGCTTACCGAAGGAACATGAAACCGCTCGTCGCAGTAGCCATGTCCTTCAGAGGCATTGCTGCTTGAACTGACACCAGCGGAATTTGGAACAGACAGCCTGCGCCAATCGCGGCAATCAGGGGAAGAACTTCTTTTTCGGCACTTTGAACCAGTGAGAATCAATCAACGCTTCAAGATTGTAAAAAAATATACATGTTCGAGGTGTAGTCCAGCATGATCAGGAGGCCTGTGCCCAGGGACATCAACGCACTCCCAAACCATATCGCTGGAAGGTTTTTTCCAGTCCTTGAGACAATAAATCCAGATATAACGCAAGACACAGAAGATCCAAGAGTGTACGGAAGTGTCCTGAATACAAAAGTTGAGTGGGGTGTAAATGCAGGCACAAGGGAAACGAGTACTTGACTCCTGCACCAGTAGCCGAAGAACCAAGCACTGTGTGAATGTCAACCAATTGCTTAGAGACGAGTAAGCCAGGAAGTAAGACCTTGGTAAAACACCGGAAGATAACTAGATTCGAAATGAGCACTGAGAATCGAATAGGGCGGTCTATACTCACTACACTGTTGGTATGTAAACAGCGTTCTGGAGAAATGCTGTTGCTAGAAGGCATCCAGTTGTCCGTGTCTTTGGTAAGACTATCAGTACAGCGTGTAAAGCTCGAGCTCAAAACTCGCCTTGAATAAACGGGGGGGAAGGATGGCCAAACGTTTCGTGAACGCTTCATGGACTCCGCCGACAACGAGCAGAATTGCTCCCACGACAAGTGTGCAGATTGCCCGGGGTTCCGACCCTACAAACGTCGATGATCGATCGTCAACCCAACCAACATGACAACCCAGGAGACTGACAGCTTTCTTCGCCAAAGTTCAACCCTGTAAGGAGGCACACAATCCCCGCGACAAGACAAAAAAGTCCGATAAAATCGAGTTCAGCGATCTGTTCAAGCAGCGGGCGTTTGGGGGGCGGGTGAACGTTTAAGAAGACAAACAGCAGTAACCCCGCTATGCCACCGAGAGGCCTAGAACTTGATCAGATACCAACTTTGCCGTTGCACACATCGCGTACAAGTTAATGAAGAAACACCAACGCCATGAAGCGTGTTGGGCTAGAGCCTTGGTCGGTTCAGCCTCTGCAGAATTTTTTATTTAAAGAAAGACTTACACCACCAAGGAGGGGTCCAGTCAAACTGATTGGAATGGAATTAACGGCCAGAAACTCGAAAAAAGATGAGATCTACCTTGCAATCCCATATGTTGCGCCGATCAAGCCGCCATAGCGCCCTCGGCTATAAGACCGGCAGATGAGTCAGAAAACTCTCTCTTTAGTGCGATTCTCGTACTCTTTCAACGGAACGATATCCGAGATAGTGATCATGGAGAGTTGCATAAGACCACCACCTCCGATTCCTTGGAGTGCTCTGCACACGATCAGCCAGGTCATATTTTGTGCCGCCCCACAAAGCGCTGAACCGAGCTACAAACATAACGAGAGTGAGCAAAGGGGTCGACATAGTCAATTCTAGGAAAGCAGACCAAAAACACGGCTATGCTTGTATATAGGAGTGGCTTTCGCCCTAATGCATGTGTAAGAAGTAACCTCGTGGGTCGCCAGTAAAGGATCCTCACCAAATATATTGGACAGCCTTCCGTACAAGGGACTGAATGTAGCCATTCCGAGCATATATGCGCTGGAGCAACTTGCATAAGCCGGCGATACGACAACAAAACATCCTACCTTCCAACCCAACTATAATTCCTGCCCCCGTGAAGCTGCGCTGAGATGGTAGGAAGCGCAATTGCGACGATAGTCTTGAAATCCTTCAATCAAGACAACCCATGGCAACCAAAAAAAAGAAAGTCTGACTCACCTGATCCATCGTTGCAAGGAACATTGTACATACCAAAGCGAAGCTAACGATCCCTAGCCTATTCTTTGGTAAGACATGTTCTTCGCTCTGCTTCCAGGAGAGACCTGGCTTCTTTTCCTCTGCAGCGTCGGAGTCACTATGGGAGGATTTAGATGACATGGGTTTGGAGGATCCCGAGTGCCCGAGGGACATTTTAAGGACATCGTTGACCCAGGGGCTCTTCGAGGAAGACGGAAGTGACAGTACTACTGAGCTCGGCTGGCTACTGTCAACCCCGACTAGCAGTCATGGCCGACGGGCAGGGATGAGAGATCAATTTGAATCTCTCATGCCCGCCCGTCGGCCAGACGACTACCAGCCCACTGGATGACCCATTTGTCTGTCGCTTTGGGCCAGAAAATCGGTTTCAGGTTGGCACGTCAGGTGCCACTCATACGTCCCCGTTGTTCGCGCGTTCGGAGGCGCTGTTAGAAGGCGCCGGTAGCGCTTGTAAACCACATGCGTAACTTCATTATGAAAACTCACCCTCATGCCCCCGTGGCTTTGACTCGGAGATGGCCAAACATCCGGACTGATCCTGACTTCAAGGTCGTATCACCTTCAACCGACGTCAAAAAGTAGAATTGGTTATTTACATGTTTCCGTGCGACTCGGGCCAATGTCTGTCGCGTTGCGTAGAATCCGAGGACTGACGGTGTCTCGAGATGATCGAGTGGATGATCTGAGTTAGTACCTAGGAATGAGTGCAAACATCCGTCACGGAATAGAGCGTCAGTGTACAGCCACACATCGTCCTACTGTATATCGACCGTACGAATACCGTCTATCAAGTCACTCAACGCAACCCCCTCCCTCACCTGAACCGTGATCAAACAATCCGTCGCCACGCGTCTATATTGTACACGCCCAAGCGGCTCCAGCAACAGCGCCCCAAATGGCTGCATGAGTCGCGCAACGAGCCGCAACGCGCACGTCGCGTGATCAAACCGACGAGCGCCGTGCTGGAAGTCGTGATCGAGGAGGGGACTAATCCATGGGTGGATCAGAAGCAGTCCTTTCGTCTCGAACGAGTCGTCCACAGTCTTGATCTCGACGTCCCCGAGCATCGCCGTCGTCGCATGATAAACACGGAGTTTGGACCCAGTGCCTGGGCTCGAGATGGGGGCAAGTTCATTAAGTGGGAAACTAATGCCAGGAAGTCGCAGTCGACCAGCGACCATCGACAGAGGGGGGAGATCACAGAGGCGATCATACAGTGTGACAGCCGAGGAGAGGTCGGGAAGGGAAGAACGCAACATTTTGACCATGTCATCCATCTCGGCCATCTCGAGGGGTGATGGAACGTGCGGCGGCATGATTTGGTTGTAGACAGTGAGATCGACAGGAAGATAGCTGTGTTGAGCACCCGAGCACCCAGTCCAGGCGAGAAGCGTGACATCATCCGAACGCGTCAGGATATGCTCAAGGAGGCGACCGACGGCCTGCTTTCCCTCGCCATATACGACCGGGAGTGCAACATTGAATATACCGAACAGCGAGTACGCGATGTCCTCCTCCCGTGTCGTCTGCCGCATAGAAGCCAAAAAAAGCTTCTCTCGCACTCTGTCAAAGCCCGGCCGAAGGCTAGCCAAATCCTTCGAAGCAAAGTTCATCGCCCCTTCCATCTCTGACACGATTGTGGATGATTCCTTATGGTTGAAGAGTTTCAAATTAAGGTATGGTTTCCAATCCTCGGTGTAGAACTGGACGACTGTCGAGGCGAGGTACTCTTGGTATGTCCATCCCCGAGTGTTCCAGATGCTCCTCCAGAGGCAGCCAAACTTTTGTGAGTCTGAGAAAACACCAAGAAG
The DNA here is from genome assembly GCA_038094315.1 of Phylloporus cf. tubipes. NCBI lineage: Eukaryota > Fungi > Basidiomycota > Agaricomycetes > Boletales > Boletaceae > Phylloporus > Phylloporus cf. tubipes. The sequence continues at coordinate 13,725 of JBBPTZ010000326.1, read as the reverse complement.
GTGAATGATTGTGAGCGACGAGCCGCGGTACCACCGGAACATGGCGACCAACGATTCTTGCTGGACCCCTTTATCGAGCTGGTTCACACAGCATGTGTCGCTCCATGCCCATGCAAACTGAAGAGTACAGGCGAGCTTACAAAACGTTTTCAGCTTGCTGGAACCTGGAGACGTGGGTAGCTCGTAGACGGAGGTCTTTCCAACGTCCTGGAATGTCGGTTCTAGGGATTGCCACCTGTGCGAGAACATGACGTAGCGATAGAACTTCTTCACCTCCGTTTCAATCCGTTCGTGGTCGAGCTGCGTGATCATCGAAGACCGTAGTTCATCGTAGACATGAAGTGTCTCGAACGCTGCCGCTTGCCGAGCTTTGTCATAGAGATATCCGGTAGCTGTCTCGATTAGCTCGCGTGGCAAGTCTTGGACAGTTTGCTGAACCACATTCCGAATAGCAGATGTGGCATCAAAATACTGGCTGCGAAGTGCTATGATCCGAGTAAATGCGTCGTTCATTGCGATTTCGATGAAATCATTCACCACGAATAGCCGGGTCCGGAGATTGCTCGAGTTTTGAGAGCATAGTCCCGAATATCTTAAATGCATCACTATGGCGGTTCATGCCCAGTAATGCAGCATGCTTCCGTTCATACCCTTTGTAGGATGATGGATCAAGTTCGATCACCTAAACAATATGGATCAGCGAGGCTCATTTCGATCGTATGTGAACTCCATACTTTTTCAGCGTCAATCAATGCCCCGTCCCAAGAATGAGAGGTTGCCCGGGCTTTGCTGCGCTTGACAAAGACGTTAATGAGGTCCGATCCGAGTGACAACGTGTTCGAGTAGTGTTCAATCGCCACGCCGTGGTCCCCAGAGTCCATCGCAATGTCTCCCAGCTTCTCCAGCTTCTCGATACAACGTTTCTGGAACTCTATCATAGATATCTCAATGACCTAGCTGGATCTCCAACGGAGCTGCTCACCGACTTCCCACTGTACTATTTGCTCGGCTTGCATAATCGTGTCTCCTGCCAGCTCTCTCTGCATCCGTCGAAAACACTCGATCACTTTCGTGAATTCATTGTCACCTTCTAGAATGCTGCAAATCGTCTGATAGATGAGAAATTTGGATACCTTGAACTGGGCGACAATGTGAGTTAGCATTCAAGCTTTTAGGCTACCATACATCATACTTTGAGAGCGGCTCCAAGTGCCTCATTCACGGAGCCACGAATCAACATAGTCTTGGCCCACTTGATTAATAGTGCATCCGGAGTCGAGGGGTTGAGTGTCAACGCGGTAGAGTAGGCCTCGAGTGCCTTGCTGTAATTTTTTGCCTTGGATGCCTCGTCACCATGCATTTCAAGCGCCGGTATGCATTTTTTCGCAAAGTCTGGTAATGAAGTATACATTTTCGTTTTCAACGCGAGATGAAAAGCCTTACCAGCAAGCCAGTCCATTATCAGCTTATTGGTTTTGACTGGCTCACTCATGGCATTCCTGGTCTCAAGAAGAGAGGTGGCAGCTTCGATTATGCGACCCTTGGCATACAACTTCTCACACTGTTCGTGCGCACCAAGGATCTGCGAAAGGTTATCGGACTTGCGCTGGTAGTTGGCGAGCTGTGCATCGAGTTCCTGGACCACCTTTTCGAGGCTTGCAATTCTTTCACCTAATTGACCATGCAGAGCAATGAAAAGCAACCTGAGAAGGACGTACTTGAGTTAGCCTCTTGAATGCGAAGTTGTGCACGAAGGGACTTGATGGTTTCGTTGGGACTATTCTTCTTTCCATCAGCTGTGCAAGTGAGCAGTATGGAACACGAGTCGGGGTGTAGATGAACGAACCTGCGTCCTGATCCTGCAAACCTTCAAGCTTAGTACTACAGTAGCGCGTGGGGAGAATATCATGGAGACTGCGAATAGTGACTTTGTTGCCACCACCGATCACAATGTCATAGTTTGCTGAAATGAACAAGTGATTGGCCATATCTGAATGCCGAATAACCGGCCCGATTTGTTTGTGTGTCCTAGTGTCCCAGAATGAGACGGACGAGCCGGCAGAGGTCGCGATGAACGTGTCGTTACGTGCGAGGGCAATTCCAAAGAGGTTGAGGCTGCCGTGGATGATCCAATCCTCAAGCATTGCACCGTTGGGTACGTCGAAGCAGTGGACATGCTGGTCGCTAGACAAGACAAGAAGCCGCCTGCTGTCGCTGGTCCATGCGAGCGATCGGTTGAATTTAACATCTATTGGGACGCCGAAGAGGAGGTGGTCACTCTCGCTGTCGTAGATGCGGACCGTAATTGCATGCAAATACGTGGCTGTGGCGATGAGGTGTCCATCGGGAGAAAACTTTGCACCGCTGAGCCAGCCGCCGTGTATCCAAGGGCCAAGGAGTTGCTCGCCAGTCGAACGCGACCAGACGCAGACAGTCTCGTCCCTCGATCCGGTCACAACCCTCGTCCCGTCTGGCGATACGTCTATTGCATCCACCGATTTGTTGTGTCCTTTGAACTCGGCCACCTGTTCATGACCCTCGGCACTCCACACGGCCACTACCCGATCTCTCCTCTGAGCCACGATCCACTTTCCATCTTGCGAGACTGCAACAGCACAATCGAAACTTGCGTCTATTGGGCTTCCCACTTCCCTGCCATCTTCCACTCGCCAACGTCGAATCTTCCTGTCGCTGTCGCTACCCACGACGTGCTTGCAATCAAGAGGGACCGCCAGCGATTGTATCCTATTTTTATGCTTGATCCTGATCGGTCCTTCGAGTTCTTCTTCATTCCCAATGTTACTGGACGAGGATTGCCCTTTTATTAGTTCTTTCAAACGTCGTTCTCAATATCACATCCTAGTATATCACCTGAGTACTCACTGCTGCTCCACCGGCGGAAAGACATTCGGACAGGTATTGGAGCGATGCGAAGAGGCGCGCGTCACTTACTCGCGGTGCACCATTCTGGTACGCACCTGTCTGCTTATCAATGTTTATTGACGTGGTAGGTTATCGTTCCACTCCATAACCAGCCCTTGTCCAAGTACCGCCATCGTTGTTTGTCCTGCCACCCTGCTGGTGACCTTGGAACTTGTCGTAACAGGCATCCGCGACAAAACGAAGCACACCAGAGTCACGGCTGTTGGACCGCTCGAAAATTTGGCATAGCCTTGTTGCGAGCAATTCGAGGTTACAGATCATATAAAACTCCAGCTTGGCGACTCCAGCTGTTGCATTTTCGTTTGCATTTTCGTCTTCTCATCCCTTCGACATGGTACCTCCGATGATTCTTGGACGTTCCTCCGCTTTCCCAGACTACCGCAGGGCCGTTATCAAAAGTAGAAATTAAGGGACCTGCCACGCCTTTCTGATAACGTCAATGAATGCTTGCTTTTTTGGATCCTCTTTGCGCCAGTCATGAGATGGGGAATTGCAGTCACCGGGAGACATTTAGGGGGCAGGAATGGTGGGTATTCTCTGAATGATGTGAAAATTTTACCTACAGTAGACTCTATTATAACCCATACTCTCCCATAACCCATTGGATTTTCAATATCACAAACTGTCTGGGACCACTGTACAACCTAATAATGCATCATCTAAGCTCTCCTGAGGGCAATAACAGAGTCTACTGTATAACACTTATCTCAAAGAAACTTACAAGCTGTGCACCCCGAACGAGGAAATCAATCACGTGCCTTGGGGTTCCCCATCACGTCCGAGCCAATGGGCACCGCTTATATAACAAGAACCCGGAGGCGCGCGTCGTGTCACTTTCGGAGGTGGGCAGCGATCCTCTCGAAAAGACATCGAGCCTCGGGCGAGGAAGTGGGACACTGGAATGTATTCTATGTCAATCATACAGGAAGAAACAAATGACGAAGTGTGATTCTGCAGCACACCAACTTGGCCTCCTTCAACCAACAATCATTGATCTTTCTGATCCCTTGACATTTCATTGCCATCCAACTCTTCCTTTGACTCTGAAATCCCTGTGGTTACATATTGTATGCATTTCGGTGTACCACCACACAAAATGATTACAGCCTCCGATGTGTACGGAATGCTTAGCCGCCAACCAGCACATAGCATTTGAATGACCAGTGTCAACGTCCCTGTCATGCATCCACATTACAGTCGTAATCGTGACATATAAAAAAGGGTATCTATACAGTCCACGCAACGGGGCATGCCCCTCCCTACACATTCCTCTTTCCCTTCTCCAGCACCTCCCCGTTCGTCATATTCGTGTCCGTCCGCGTTGAAGGGCCCTCTTCCAAAGGCTTTGCTGCCCGCAGGTCCTCTCCGTCCCCCACAACTCCTCCTGTATTTTTCTCAGGGTCACCGGCAGGCGCTTTGGATTCGCCACTCTGAACAGTCTTGCGATCCAGCGAATACTCGCGCAAGAACAACGTCAAGATCAGTGCAAGACCAGAAAGAGGCGTGGACACGGTCCATATCGTGCCTATCGCTCTCGACCACCCGTGCATGACGGCATTCCGCATGGTGACGTTCTGCACGCGCGTTTCAGCACCACCAAATCAACAACGAAACAAGGTTTCTCACGTGGATCGTACGGATGGTGCCAATGTTGTCATTGAGTTGAGCCACTGTCGTACCGAGACCGAGGCGAGCAAAGTTTGGGATGTTAAAGAGTCTCCCGGGAAGGGCGTTTGCGATGATGGCTTCGCTGATAGAAATTCCGACTGCGCCTCCGACGGAACTGATAATCCAATACTTTTAGTCGAGTTCGATGACCCCATGCTATAGTAATTTACCGAATGAACATGAAACCGCCCGAGGCAGTAGGTACGTCCTTTCTGGGCATCGCCGCTTGAACGGCCACTAACGGTACTTGGAGTAGGCTGCCAATACCGACGGCAGCGATAAGAGGAAAGATCTCCTGCACTGCGCTATTGATCATGTGAGCATGATGGCAGGCTGGTAAATGGGAAATACATACATGCTAGATGAATAGTCCAATGTGACCATAAGACCCACACCAAGTGTCATCAGGACATATGCCGCCCATATAATCAGTCGATATTTTCCTATCTTGGATAACGTATACCCTGCAACAATAGATATCAAGGATACCGTGAGAGAGTAGGGGAGCATCCTTGGATAATTTAAGTCGCGAGGAAGACATGATAAGAGTCTGATGCATACTTGATTCCAGCACTTGTGGCCGATGCTCCAAGGACTAGGCGATGTCAGCTTTTGTTCGCACAGCACAAGGAAAGATCAACCTTGATAAAATAAGGGCAGGTAACTGGTCACAGACTCAGTAGATAGCCATGGTATTAGAGCATTCACCACTCACTAGGATATTGAAAAGAAGATGATGGCATGAATAAAAACAGTGATGAGTATGAAGGTAGTGGTGCGAGTCTTTCACATCTTGTTAGGCATGTTGTGGATCAACGACCGCCGCATCTCACCTTGAACAGGCGCGCAGGAAGAATCGCGGAACGCGTCGTAAACATTTCATTGATACCGCCAACAACGAGCAATACGATTCCCGTAACAAGTAAAACAACTGTTCTTGCACGCGACCCTTGAGACACAAACATTTGAATCATGAGCCGTTTTTGATAATACGAAACCAGGATTCTTGCTCACACGTTGTCTCACCAAAGTGAAGGCCCATAAGCAAGCAGACGACACCTGTAACGAAGCAAAAGAGTCCGATAAAGTCGAACTCGGCGAGTTCATCCCGAATCGGGCGGCCTTGATGCGGGTTAAGGTTGAGGAAAATAACGAGAATGATTGCCGCGATGCAACCAGTAGGCCTGGGGATGACTGTCAATGTCAAAGATAACAAAAGCAAAAACCACGTACAAGTTGATGAAGAAGCACCATCTCCAAGAGATGTGGTCTGCAAACACCTTGACAACTTGTGGGAAAACAACAAGATAGACAAAAGGCCAGAAACTCACACCACCGAGAAGCGGACCCACGACACTGTCGAAATGAAATGTAAGCGAACATGCCAAGAAAAAATAGTTGGAAAATCATACGAAGCGATGCCATAGGTGGAACCGAATAACCCGCCATATCGACCTTGACTGAATGAATATCAGAGAAAGAGGAAAAGTCAATACTCGATCACGCACTCCTTCAGTGGTACGATATCCGAAAGAATGATGACCACGAGCTGCATGATTCCACTAGATCCAACACCCTGGATGACTCTGCTCGCGATCAACCAAGTCATACTCTGCGCCGCTCCGCACATTGCGGAACCAATCTGAATTGACAGATAAGCATCCAACGAGCATACAAAAGTCAGGGAACGTGCCAGGAACATAAATATTGATGAATAAAGAATAGGCTTGCGCCCTAGCGGGAGAGTTAGCCATGATAGTCGAGGTGCAATCGAGGCGTTTGGCGTACCGAACAAGACCGATAGTTTCCCGTATAGGGGACCAAAGGCGCCTCCAGCGAGCATGTAAGCACTAACAACCCGCATTGAACTAATACTTGATGCGAGAACGACACGACATACCTGCCTACCCAATTGTAGGCACTTCCACCTCCGATATCGGCCACAATCGTTGGGAGGGCAGTTGCAACGACTGTCTATCATGTCACTTGATCAGAACTGGCGACGAACGAGTCTCCTTTGGACTCACCTGGTCTAGTGCTGCCAAAAAAAGGCAGCACATCAGACCAATGGATACTATACCCAGTCGGTTTTGGGGCAAGACTTGCTCATCCTTGTCTCGCCACGATGCGCCGGGTGGTGACTTTCCCATAGAAGGGTCGTTCGCTTTACTAGTCGTAGCCATTTATGAACAGTTGAAGGCTAGACTCCCTTTGTCCGTCAAGAAACGAAATTCAGCTTCGAGAGGAGGGAAAGACGTCGGACGCTCGACAGCAACAGAACGCTCAGAAGCAGACTGGAACAGAACAACCGGTCGTATATATAGAGCTTCTATAGTTTCTGGGTGTCAACATCGACAAAGACATCATGTTACGTTACCTTTGTTGGCCTGCGATTGGGCGACACTCGCCAAGTCGGAGCTCGTAAGTCAGTTTCAACGGAGAAAATGAGAAATTCAGTAAGAATGCCGTACAAAGATGCTTCGGTACAAGCATGCTTCAGCGGCCGCAAAGCGGTTAAGACATTTGGCTATCGCATGCTGACCGATCCCGGATCCCGGAGACGTGCATGGCCATGCTAAAAGTACTCTATTAACGCTGTTAACAAGTTTCGCTAATATTGACCTCGGCGAGGTGCTGATCTGTGTAATAATTGGGGTGAGGAATCACGAGAGCCTAACTCTCACCATCTTTTCACAATTGTGGTGAACATTGTCTGGAGCACAGGAATGACGAAAATCTGCTTACCTCACTGTGCGAGACCGTGGATGCTCTGCTCCCGATATAGTATTTCACGCCGTAGACCATATGCTCGCACAAAGGGCGAGCACATTGGCTCCCACTACAACGGGCATCTCACACCGTTGTGCACGACCGTTCCACAAATGTGGTAGCCATTCAACGTAACCTTCACTACCATAACAACAGCTCAAGAAGATGATGGTGGAGTAGTAACTACACTAGCGAATGGCAAGAAGTGAACGAAGTATATAGGGGGGGAATACCGATCATCCCTGGTGCTGATAAGCGAAAGATTTCGGGCACACGTTAGGAGACCGTCTTCATAGAGACAAGACCGACGACTGCTCGCTGATCCATTGAGAAACTAGAGTAACTCACCACAGGTTGTGATGTCAGCGCGAAAGTAGGCCTCGAGATACTGAACGCGCGTACTGTCGGGCAGGTGACCAGAAACCGCGCGAGCTCAAAAAGAACCACTAGGTACGAGCCTCTCTTGCCACGCCGGACGAGTATCGCCACAATCATTTGAGCAAGGGGACGGCATCCAGGTTAGGACCCAGCGCAGTAGAACCAGCATCGACCTCTTCCAATGCCTCTCTGGCAATCACTGAAATCTTCTTTGGAACGCGTTCCACAAAGGCATGAATGATTCCTTGAGGTAGTTTCTTCACGATTGGGTGAAGGTCAACTGATCCGCGCACGACAGCGCTTATCCGCAAGACAGGTCATGTGAGAACGCGAACCACGACAGGCGTACGCGCGTGATCACGTCTCAAGATCTCACTCTTGGTAGACTGGCAGTGGCGCGACATCCTGTACGAGTCAGCGGCAGGACGTAGACGTGCAAGCATAATGCGACGACACACTGGTTCCCACCTGCGCCTATGGAAGCGAGGTCACGGTGTGGGCTGGGCAACCTAGCTACTTCCGGCATGTTTGTCCCAACAGTTATTGATCGTTACATGCACAACAATGACTGATGCCTTTGCCTTTGTACGACCAGGCGATAACGACACTGAAGCCGCCAACAGTCAACGTGTAGCTTTGTGTGGAGTTATGCGCTGGATTTAGGGGCCGGGTGCTGCTAAGATGATGCTTCGACGTTGGGGACTGTGGAGCTCGGCACGTCTCGACACGTCGCTCGCCAAAACCACTCTGATAACATCACGTGACATAACACGTGATGGGCCTACCGAATCTGCAAAATGTCATCACGTCGACGTCACTCGAAATACAAATGCCGCTCTTCCGGGTGCACTGATGTCATTTCGTCTGGAGAAAGCAACCACCGTACGCCCGACCTAGGATAGAATGCATCCATGGACGGCGACACAGCTGCAGGACAAACGGCCACTGGTTCGATCAGCGTCGACAGAACAAAACAACGCAGAGCCTACCGCGCAGTCGGCTTCCTCGCCCTCGCTGTGTGGCGTACGATCATTTGAAAATCATGAACTCAACACGCACGAGAACATGGGCCATGTACATGTTCCATTGATGAACCCCTCCAGACGCCATTCGGTAAGGCTATGCCAGAGGAGCGCCGTACGAGTGGAAAGAACGGTGCGATCCTGTAAAGGCCCACGATCAGTCCTCGATCGTTCGCCACACTGGCATTCATCCTGGCGTCATAGAAGCACAAACATGCCGTGCGATCTTCCGTCCTCTAGCCTACCAACCCTCGTACCCACATCCCGCCCGTCTCCTGCAGTCGGACACAAGGACGACTAAGAGACCGCCAAAAGGCAAGAACGCGGCGTCCTCGAGGTGATTACAACAAGGGAATTCGCCGAGTGCCGGGGGATTGCGTCAAGTGAATGCGCCAAGCATGTCCGATATGAACCCTCGTCATGAGCATGACCGCATACGATTCGTCATAAAGAAGTTGAAAGGCGGGGTTGAGGCGGAGGCGGAGAGAAAATGAATAAACAGAGTTAGCGTAGATAGATGGGGCGCACCACGTTTGTACGTCACAGGAACGCACGGTTCAGTATGTCTCACTAGATGAAAGTAAACGATCGGGATTCGAGGTGGATATCGAGAGAAAACATCACCATGTGGTCCGTACCAACCATGGTCACAAACGAACGAGGCGATGATAGCAAAAAAAAGCACTTCGGGAACCCAGGAAGAATCGATGAGGATGCAACATAGAGATGTAGGAATTCACCAGATTCGGTCATTCAAGCGGAGGTTAGGGTAGAAACCCTGCATCGTTCCTCGAGTTCCTCGACTCTGCAGCACGAACAGCTTCGAGGGGGAAGGACAGGAACCGCAGGGGTAACCACAGCCACCCGCATGTCCACGGTGTCGGCATTGCGCCGAAGGCCATGCGGGGTCCGCGAGGCGACCATCTCCTCGCCCGTGCGCGGGAATGAAACGAGCGTGGACGGTACGAAGCGCACAGGTTACGATGACGACGCCTGCGGTGGTGAAGCAGAGACTCCGCGGTGCAGTGCAGGCCAGGTACAACGACAAGCGGGTAGCCGTACGGGAAGCAATGTTGCCGGTGAAGACTGGCATGGAACGTTCAAAGATGAAGGGGGGATTGCATACATACACAAGGATAGAAGCGGCTAGATATGATAGCAGCTTGCATGGAACACGTGGTTGTCCGGGAAGTAACGGGATCCGATACCGGGACTCGACTTCTCGTCTCATGCGGAGTGCATACGTGGAAGAATGAACACAGAACCACAGGTTTTCGGAGAACAAGAGCTGCAGTGTGAACGAAGCGTAGGGAAGAGTTGTCGATAAACCGAACGATTACCACGCGTCAGTGGAGTTTTTGGGTCCAGGTCTTCTCGAGCGGCCGACGCAATCAAATCGTTACCAAATTATAATTGAACACGCCTCGGTTTCAGGTCCTGACTGGATGCGGTCTCGCAGGGCTGATGTAAAAACCCTTGATTTGGGTGTGGGAGCACGTCCAGGGATCAAGCAAGTGTATGAAATCTTGGCTTCCAAGGCGGACGCGCGCAAAGGGCGTGCCAGTTTCCTCGTACAGTATGTCGCCGCTACAGTTACGTGGTCCCGCCGACAACCACCAGAAACGGAAAGTAGTAAGAGGTCGAAGTCGGTCGAAATTTTGAGTAAGAAAATTTTGACGAATAAGCGGATCGACTCCGAAAGCCTACCGAACCGGAGATATCGAAGCGACTCCGTACCCTACTGGAAGGACCAACGGGACGAATGGAAGACGAAGGACTACGCGCAGAAATGTTTTGGGGCGGCCACATGTCAAGCTGGCGAGTCTTTGGGCCAACAACCGCTGTTCGCCACATCAGGTACCAACGTCTCTTTAGAGACGAGTTTTGAATATATCAAAATCGAGCTGCCTGCCTTTCGACGTAAATTTAACGCACACGGACCAGCAGACTCGCCTGCCAGCACTCGATAAGCACCTGCGCGAACGACCCAGAATGGGCTCCTCAGTGACCAACAGCCAATTTACGCAGATTGGAAACCTCACAATCTATCACACACACGACAATCGTTCACTCCGAAATGGCCGAGCAAGCCAGCGAGCGATCGCGGCGATCTTTGCGACGTCGTACTAGTGTTTGCATAAAGAGTCTAGATCCCCAAGTGACAGACGGCAAAGTGTGTCTGTCGCCTTCCGCGAGGCTGGACATAGACGGACCTATCGACCAACCGAATCAATTTTTGCTATCAAAAAGACTCCACTTTCCTTTGCTGGTCAAGCGGCAAGGCCGAATAGACTACAATGTGGACGTACAAGCTCCGGGAAGTGCAGGGCAGCAACCGATTTCCGAGTTCGTGTTCGGATAAGTAGCGCGCACCAGCAAGGCGAGAAGAAAAAAAAAAGTCACACGCACGTGGTCCGCGCTTTGAACCTTCTCGATTTGACCACCGACCGACCGCCACAATCGCGTTCGCGTCGAGCGACGAGAGACGTAAATCAGAGGCGCGCCGACGCATGTTGTCCGCCGTTATTTTGAATACCGCTTACCTGTGTCGAAGACGTACTGGGACGACCCCAATCATGATCAGATCACGATCATGATGCAGCCCCGACCAGTATCGCACGCCGAGACCCAAACCTGAAATTCGCAAGTGATTCCATAAACTTTCGAACAGTTTGGGACCGGCCGATGCCGTTTCGTTTGACAGCTGTTCGCCGAGACATCATTCGAGGCTAGGTTGGTCAGCCCAGGCTCAGCGCGCATACGTTTGGTCGCGAAGACGGTGATGAAGGACTGCGCAAGGGCAGGAAGGGCAACGCAATCTCCCCCATCTGCGTTGTAGTCGGAATGTCAGGATCGCAGACTGCACCGCCGGCGTTTACGGAACATCGGCAAATGTGTTTTTTTTTCCTGCTAGAGTTCTCTCGCGTACTGGAAGCGGGACAAGACTCGCCCAGCAAGGACTAGCGTGGAATGATATGGCTCCAGTCTGTCTCACTAAGAGGTCTGAAACATTCGCTGCAAGTCAACTAAACTCTGTGCACGAGTCCAAGTCTCGTCCATTTCGAGCCATGTTGTTTGCCTCGCAATCTCGCAGACATTTGGACATTTCATTTCGTTTCATTCTTTGAAAGGGTAGCTATCCATACAACTCGTAAGATCCGTTCCACTCGTAAAGTCTCTATCTAGACTCTCTCCTCCCTCGTCCCCTATTCGTTCATGGTCAATGGGCAAGCCATCAAGGCCCACCTGGTGACATGTGTTGGAAATAGATACCGTCCCATAGTAATGTGGGTAGAGATGCATGATGTGCCGCGCAAATGAAGACATGGAAGATGTGAAGTCAATCAGATAACAATATGAAACTGCGAAAACGAAGACAAAAAATCCTGCAACCGATGAATGGAAGATGGCGATAAAGCGGGTGGTGGCGCTCAATGGGATAGGTGGTGACGAAAAACCGCGATTTGCGCGGGAATCCGGGGGCGCGGCGACAAGCGAGAATAGTGAGAAGCAGTGGCGCAGGCGAATCTGAGGGGTGCACATGGCGCGACGTCCCATGTCCAATGTGGATGAGGGAGTGCATAAGTCGTGGGTTCCCTCGGTGGCAACGCGCGGAAAAAGGGGATTGCATATACAATGTGCGCAGCGATGCGCGAGAGATGACGGGAACGGGGCAGGCGTTGCTCAACCCGTCAGGCGGCGTCTGAGTCGCCGTTTCGTCCTGAAGAGGCTGAAGCGGAGGCTGAGAATAATGGCTTGCCAGTGGCGGCGCAGATTCTCAGTGCACGTTGGCCTGGATGGGGGCATAAGCATGGACGAACAGAAGCCAAAGGATTCAACTCACGTCCAATCTGAGTCTGCCTGGATCACTTGGTCTTCCTCCGTAGTAGAGAAAGATGTTTTTTCGCCCTTGTTCTTCGTTGGGCGACCAAAAGACTTTTCCTTGAGAGGGGCACACTCCTCCTCTTCGTCCTCAAAGTAACGCGATTCGTATGACGCAGGCTCCTCGTATGGATAGTAGACTGGGGGAGGGTGGTAGGCGGAGGAAGAGGGTCTGCGTGGCTGGGGTTCGAAAGTGTGGCGCTGCTCGAGGTCGCACTCGTCGTCATCGTCGTCATCTCCATAGCGCTCCCACTGAGGCCTGCGAGAGTGGAAGTGAGAGTGGCCAAAGGGAGGAAAGTCGCGAAAGTCGGGATCGTGAAGATCGCCATGGTGGTCAACGTAGACCTCCTTGACGGCCATGCGAGGGGACCTGCTGAGAGGGGAGTAGGGAGCAGGGGAGGCGTAGGCGGGGTCGAGGAGACGAGCGATGTCAGCTTCGCGCGAGGATGGGGAGTAGGGACGAGGCGGGGATGGCGATGGTTTGCGGATGAGGCGGTTGCGAATAGCGGGCGGGGAGGAGGAGGAAGAGGAGGAAGAGGCGAAGGAGGCAGAGTCGTAGGCGAACATGGCTGTATCGCGGGAGAGAGGCATGGTGAGTGAGCACGCGGGGAGAGGAGGAGAGGAGGGGAGCCGGGATTATATAGCATCTGTTGGGAGAGACACACAAAGAGCGACAACACACCGGGCAATTAGACACCTCCCTGCGCAATCATTCCATAAGCAGTACACCAATATCCCAAATTTGGATACCCTCATCTATCCCGCATCTCAGATCTCGCCTCACGTGCGATGCCCGTCCCACATTCCTTTTCCGGCAACACGGCTCTCCTCCCCCCCTTGGCCACACGTTCCCCGCCTCGAGTTCCAGGCATGCCCACCTCGATTATCGCAATCCGAATCGTCTCTTCTACAGCATTCACGCACCCCCACCCCCTCCGCCGAGCCGCGATGACTCCCCGCACTGCAGATGACTCACACTCTCGGCCGACCCCGGCACCGGCCCGGCACTACCCGCCCCAACCACACACAAGACAAAGGCTCTGTCTCGGTGCCTTGTCCGCAC
>JBBPTZ010000325.1:0-25803 GCA_038094315.1 Phylloporus cf. tubipes | reverse complement strand
AAAGCCAGCTTCAGGAAAACGACGTACAGGGCCAACACCCCGATCCCACACACGTTCGACGCCATCGACTCGTCCACGTAGCCCAACTCTCTCCCGCGCCAAAAAAATGAGCAATGACCCGACCGAAGACATCTACGCGTCCACACGTCATCCATGCTCCCCGGATCAGGACTCACACAAAGCGGCGCAGGCTCCAATGACGCGAAATTTGGCGGACGTGTAGCCGCATTCTACCGCACCCATTCAACTCGCCATGAACTCGTTACGCGTTCGTTGCTTCCGACGCTCGGTCTTGGTCTCCGTCCTCGGGAACCAGGGACCTGAGACGCGCGAGGAGGTCCAGGGATAACAGCCCTTGCTTGGAACAAATTCTCTGCGCTCGCACGAGAAGACGGGACACTTACTGCCGACACAAGACACTCAAACAGATGTGCGACGCGTCAACGAACCAACGAGTCGCGAAAGGGAGAGTCGTCCGAAGGCAACGACTCGGGACCGTCCCCTGAATCCGAAGGGTCCTGGCTATTCCACCGAACGCGTTTCGCGGTGTTTTTGACGCCGCGCCTTACCTGAACTTCGTCGCTCCGAGGCTGAGGCGTCTTATCGTTCGGGGTCGACCTTGGACGTTTCTTTCTGCGCGCCATCCTAATGCAATTCTCGACGCGTATGGGTCAATAAAGGAGAGACCACGTGATCGGTACTAGTCCCGAGCATACTAATGAAACGGATGAAGATACGGATATATCAACGGTATTCGATGAAGCAGGATCTCATAACGGCAGGGGAAGTGCTGGTGATGGGTTAGATCACATTGTCAGTTGCTTATATTTCGTGTCGATGTGCCCAATTGACATACCATGGTGCATTTAGAATACATGCGGATGGATATCGCAATTAAAAGTTACACAACAAGTACGACATATGAAACTCGAGGAGGTATCGGACGAGAAGACTCCAATGAACATAAAAAAGAAACCAAAGAATCGATAGCGGCCATAACATAAGCAAGTACGACGATCAACCGAAATGCGAGAATGCAAAACCAAGAACGTGCAGTCATGCACCGAGATGGATATACAGAACCCGTTGATCGAATGATACACCCTTGACCATTTGCATCGTCTCGTTCAGAGCATACGCCGCCCGGGTATGGTCCAAACCGCCGCCCTCGCCGATCAACTTTTCATAGAACATCGGTGTGATCTTGTTCGTACCCTCGTCGTCCACAGCCCACATCGTCCCAATCACAGATCGGAACCCGATGAACTGCATCGCCGACGCGAGATGAATCACCTCGTCGGGGCTCTCTTCGTCTCCGACAGTCGTATGACACGCGGACAGGTACGCAAACTCGGGATTCTCCAACTCACATCGAATGATCTGTTCGATCGTGAAACGTCCATCTTGCAGGGCGAACGCGGATTCAAACGGCTTTTTCTGGTTAGCGAGACCGTGACATGCGAGATGGACCCATTCGTTCTTCCCGAGCTCCTCCTCGACACGTGAGATGGAAGATTCTACACCTTCGATTTGGGTGAAGCTGGCGAGGCGCCCGACGCGCTGACCGATATTTTCCAATTCGGAGCTAACAGAGAGAAGTTCGGTCTCCCCGGTGGGATTCGCTTGACCGACTGCAACGAAACGTTTACGTGCACTGGGGGGTGTAAATGATGGAGTTCGCCTCGCGCGGATAAGGGCGCTCAAGGTGGGGGTGTAAGACGAGACGTAAAGAGAGGGTAGATTCTGCTGCCCCTTCCGCTGCGGACCAGCAGCATGCAAGGGAAGTGAAGAGAACTCCCCAGTCGGGCACCACCAGATCCGTGACCGAGTCGGAACGCGTGTCTGAAGAAAATCGACAATCGGAGAGACCACCTGCTCCCAGAGTTTGCGCAAAAAACCTGCGAGCTCCCGCGCTATTCCAGTCTTCTTTGCCCGTATAGACAAGGTTTTCATCTCCTTCGACAAGTCTCGAACATCTTCTTGCGTGACCTGCAATGGGATGTGAACGGGGTCGCGATCGAGGAAGACGACGACCGCATCGCAGCCGTATTGACTTGCATTCACAATGACGACCGGTCCTCCACTGGCGGCGCGTTGCAAGTCAGAGAAGAGGGGTGATAGTAGAAATTGTGAGAAATGAGGTAAGGCCCGAATCTTGTCCACGATCGTTTTTAGTTGCATATTGAGGTAGCATAAACGTCCATGCTGGTCTGCACCTGGAGAGTTGAGAGCGTTACGAATGAGTGACGTCAGATGGGTAAACTCGTCCGCCAACATCTTTAGTGAAGGCGAGTGAGTTGGCCCAAAAAGACACCCCGGCCTTGTTCGAGGAGCTCCACTGCGCGAGCAGGAGCAGGAGTAGAGTTGCGAAGACATGCAGAAAATGCGTCCATTGCGAGTGAGGCAGTGGCTTTTTTGACGACAGAAAGATGCTGGGATAATAAAGGCAAACCGGCGAGATGCTCGGAGAGTAACCGAAGATATGTTTCGTATGCCAGAACTGTCGAGGGATGGTGGAATTGTTCAGCAGTATGGATCCATGCCCTAACAGCAGACAGATCCGATGACGATACCGTCTGGGGGGTGTCTACCAACTCAGCATAGACATTGAATAGCTCTTTCTTATCCTCCAGCTTACTCGACCACTTGAACTGTTCATGGAGAGAGACTGCAAGGTTTTTCAAAGACATAGACCGATCGGGGTGACCTTTTGGACGGGCTTCCAATGCCTCTCGATGAAGCATAATTGCTTCCTCCAGGTCCCGCATCCCACCGCGCTGATTGTAGCGAGTCCGGAGACGGACTGCAAGATTGTTCAAAAACTTCGACTGATCAGTATGACCTTTTGGACAGAGTTCCAATGATTCCTGATCAAGAGCAATTGCTTCCTCTAAGTCCTGCATCCCACCAAGCTGATTGTAGCGAGTCGAGAGACAGTTTGCAAGGTTATTCAAAGACATCGGCCGATTAGGGTGGCCTTTTGGACGGATTTCCAATGCTTCTCGATGAAGCATGATTGCTTCCTCCAGGTCCCGCATCCCACCGAGCTGATCGAAATGGGTCTGGAGATGGTTTGCAAGGTTGTTCAAAGACTTCGACCGATCAGGGTGACCTTTTGGATGGAGCTGCAACGATTCTCGATTAAGCATAATAGCTTCCTCTAGATCCTGCATCCCACCAAGCTGATCGTAGCGAGTCGAGAGACCGTTTGAAAGGTTGTTCAAAGACATAGACCGGTAAGGATGACCTTTTGGACGGAGCTGCAACGATTCTCGTTCAAGCTTGATAGCTTCCTCCAAGTCCTGCATCCTACCGAGCTTATTGTAGCGAGTATAGAGACAATCTGCAAGGTTGTTCAAAGACCCAGACCGATTAGGGTGACCTTTTGGGGTGAGTTCCAATGCTTCTTGACGGAGCATATTAGCCTCCTCCAAGTCCTGCATTCTACCAAGCTGATTGTAGCGAGTCGAGAGACCAACTGCGAGGTTGTTTAGAGACTCCAACCGTTCGGGGTGACCTTTTTCACGGACTTCTAATGCCTCTCGATGAAGCACGATGGCCTCCCCCAGGTCCTCCACCCCACCAAGCCGATTGTAACGAGTCCAGAGACCGTTTGCAAGGTTGCTCAAAGACATCGGCCGATCAGGGTGACCTTTGGGGCGGACTTCCAATGCTTCTCGATGAAGCGCAATTACATCCTCCAGGTCCTGCATCCTGCCGAGTTGATCATAGCGTGTCAAAAGATGAGCTGCAAGATTGTTCAAAGACATTGGCCGATCAGGGTGACCTTTTGGGCGGACTTCCAATGCTTCTTGATGAAGCGCGATCGCATCCTCCAGGTCCTGCATCCTGCCGAGCTGGTGGTAACGAGTCCAGAGACCGTTTGCAAGGTTGTTCAGAGACACCGACCGATCAGGATGACCTTTGGGGCGGTGTTTCAGTGCTTCTCGGTGGAGTGTAATCGCTTCCTCCAGGTCCTGCATCCCGCCAAGTTGATTGTAACGATCCGAGAGACGGACAGCAAGGTTGTTCAAAAACTTCGACTGATCGGGGTGATCTTTTGGATGGAGCTGTAGTGATTCTCGATCAAGCATAATAGCTTCCTCCAAATCCTGCATCCCACCAAGCTGACTGTAACGAGTCGAGAGGCGGGCCGCAAGGCTGTTCAGAGACACAGACCGATCTGCGTGACCTTTTGGACGGAGTTCCAATAGTTCTCGATCAAGCATGATCACTTCCTCCAGATCCTGCATCCCGCTGAGCTGATTGTAGCGAGTCCAGAGATGGATTGCAAGGTTGTTCAAAGAAACTGACCGATCAGGGTGACCTTTTGGACGGGACTCCAATGATTCTCGATCAAGTGCAATCGCCTCCTCCAAGTCATCCATCCCGCCGAGCTGATTGTAGCGAGTCGCGAGATGGATTCCAAGCCTGATCAAAGAGACACTTCGTTTGGGGTGGCCGGGCGGGCAAAGTTCCAATGCTTCTCGATGAAGCATAATCACTTCCTCCAGGTGCTGCATCCCACCGAGCTGATTGTTGCGAGTCGAGAGACTGTCTGCAAGGTTGTTCAACGACACCGACCGATCAGGGTGACATTTTGGACGGAGTTCCAGTGCTTCTCGATGAAGCACAATAGCTTCGTCAAGGTCCGGCATCCTGCTGAGCTGATCATAGCGAGTCTTGAGACGGACTCCAAGGTCGTTCAAGGACGTCAACCGATTAGGGTGACCTTTTGGACGGTGTTCCAACAATTCTCGATCAACCACGATAGCTTCCTCGAGATCCTGCATCCCGCCGAGCTGTTTGTAGCGAGTCCAGAGACGGACCCCAAAGTCATTCAAAGAAACCGACCGATTAGGGTGACCTTTTGGGCGAAGTTCCAACAATTCTCGATCAAGCACGATCACTTCCTCCAGATCCTGCATCCTGCCGAGCTGTTTGTAGCGAGTCCAGAGACGGACCCCAAAGTCGTTCAAAGAAACCGACCGATTAGGGTGACCTTTTGGACGGTGTTCCAACAATTCTCGATCAAGCACGATCACTTCCTCCAGATCCTGCATCCCGCTGAGCTGATTGTAGCGAGTCCAGAGATGGATTGCAAGGTTGTTCAAAGAAACAGACCGATCTGCGTGACCTTTTGGACGGAGCTGCAACGATTCTCGTTCAAGCACGATCGCCTCCTCCAAGTCATGCATTCCGCTGAGCTGATTGTAGCGAGTCGTGAGATGGATTGCAAGGTTGTCCAAAGACACACTTCGTTTGGGGTGGCCGGGTGGACAAAGTTCCAGTGCTTCACGATCAAGCATGATCGCTTCGTCGATGTAATTTGTCCCATCTCCTTGTGTAAATTTGGCAGCAAGAGACTCTGCCCGTGAATGCAACCATCCAACTACAAGTAGATCGTCATTTCACTGCGCTGTATATAAACCAGTAAAATAAGCACCTTTCATGACGTTGGTGAAATGTGAGACGGCGGTGCCAATTCGCGCTCGAATGCTCATGTTTAACTTACATGGTTACTTGTGTTCGGTATTTTGCACGCTAAAGAAGAGGACACAAGTACCTTGTGAGATGGTTGGTTCACTGAACACGGTGGTTTGGGAGGAACTTGGGACGCGCGAGCGGCGAGGATACAACGAGGCAGTCGGCCACGTGTGCTACTACTCCCGAACACGACCTCTCAGCTGAACGTCTAATTGACACATCCAACGATACCATGGGCTTCCACACACTGGAATTTCCACACCGCACACAATGCTACCCACACATGCTTCATTATCACGTAGCATTCTGCGCATTTCCCTCTTCGCATAGGATGGTGGGAGGACCATGTGTGGTTCAGAACCAATTCGCCGAATTGTCGCAAGGACGAAAAGGACGAAAGATGGGAAGGATGCACATCCAGTAGGGTACGACACTGGGATGTGAAGGACGCATTCCTCTGTCCTTAGCTCGACCGCGCGTACCAGGTGATGTATGGCAGAAGACAGGAACCCTTGAGCCGACCCCCCCAAGGGCACGAGAAATGGCCTGCAGCTGTGAGCCACAGATGGCGTGACTCCGACGGATTCAAGAGGACCTGGTCACGAATATTCGTAACGTCGATGTGAAAGATAGCTAGATACGCTGACATACCTAGTAATGCCTGAACAAGCCCCTGGCAGGGACGGATGGGAAACGCAAGACTATGGGATTTTTTGACACGAATTTGGTGGTGCCAAAAGCAGAATCCCCGTTCACGCATCCGTTTCTGCAAACTTGGGGATGTCCGTAAAGCGAGACGTCTTCCGTTCCACAAGTCTTGTGATGATGGAACCTATCAAGGCATGTCGCTGCACCCCAAGCGCGGGCCAAACCATCCATCTCAATGGGTCCTGGTTGTCCCATCGAACACGTTTCACGGTGTCCTTGACGCATTGCTCTACCCGGTTTTCTTCGCTCCGAGGTTGAGGCATCGATTCGTTCGAGGTCGACCTTGGACCTTTTCAGATCCCAAAAGACAAGGTGCAACTTTCGACGCGCACCGCGCCGGTGAAGAGACCACGTGATCGATATTACATGGCACACGATCGTCCTACTTTTTTACGCGCAGCAGTACCTTCCTTCCCCAGTGACTACCAACCAAAATCGACAAGGACGTACCATTCAGCAAACTTTGAGCGTCGAACATGACACGGTTCCCGGACGTCGCCAGACACTGGTGATATCGCACTTGATCGACCAAGAACGCGGAGTGCCGCACTGCGCGAGGTTCTCGCGGGTCAAGCTTGACACCTAACACGACAGCGTTAGCAAGTCACCTCTGCAAACGCTCGCATCGCCGACCATTTCGCGCTACGTGAGAAGTTTGGTGTTGAACTGTACGATGACGCTCTTGAGGACTTTGTTGACGACAGAAGGCAACACGCGCTCGTCACAAGTGGTCTCGACAAGACTCTGCAGGTGACGTTGACCATTTGCAAATCCACCGCGGTTGAGGACGCTGGTCACCGTTAGACGTTTCGTCCCGGTCAGACTTGTCACGTTCCGTGGTTTGGCACGAATGTCGATCGGGGTCTCGAACCAAGGTACCGGCCGTGTTCCTTTGCTGAAAATGTCATCTGACACCGTATAGTCTGAACAAGACTGTGTGAGGAAAGCACGATGTACTTGTAATTGTCTATGTATCTTAGCATCCCACCTTCACTGGTAATCTGTCCCATACAACACGTTCACAAGAAAGAAAAAAGATTACCCTGCTGTAGGAAAGAGTCGATTGTGCTCGTTGTCGTCGAATGCAGCAGTACTTACATCAAGGTAGGACGGCATCCCTGATCGCTTCGACGACCTCGCGCCCAACCACCCCCTCCTCGACCATCCTCTCCAACAACGCACTCATCCACCTCAACCCCTGCCCCTCCTCCGCCGATTTCGACTCATACCCCACGTCTTCCGCACACTCCAACACCGTCTCCCTCTGATCGCGGCTGAACACGCCCAGCGAATGCGTCGCGTGACGCTCCCTCTCGCACCCGTCGACGACGATCATGTCCGGGTAGACGTATCGGTGCACGGCGTCGTCCTCCCGGTGATCGAGTCGGACGACTTGCCACACTTCCTCGCCGTCTTCAAAGACGGTGTTGACCCAGTAGAGTAACACGACGGGCGATGCGGGACCCGACCGAGATGCCTGGAGGAAGACCTCCTTGTGTGATTCGTCGTCGGGGTAGGCGTATGAAAGCGGGTTGTATTCAAACGTCACTTGTGGCGGCATCGCGACGACTCAGCGAGGGATGGGAATGGGGGATATCGAGATGAGGGTGGGGTCGAGGGATCTCTTTTTTTTTCTTTTCGGATGATCCTCTCTCATCGCGGTCGTTGTGTGCGCCCAAACTTTAATCCGAACGTCCTTTCGCGGTGTTTCATTTCAACTTTTATTGTTGAATGATGACCCAATGTTACCACTACCAGCATGATTGGAACGTCATCTTGTTATTACCGATTGCCTAGCCAGAGGTCTGGATCCTGGACGCATCGCTGGAGAAGAAGGGAGCCGGTCGTCGGGTCATTCGCGGGAGACGACAAGTCAGGTCAGCCGGTTCCTTGAGCCGGGTCTAGACCAAGACCAGCCGCCGCCGCCGCCGCCTCTACCTTGTGGGAACTTCGGATGTACGGTCCAACCTACGCCCAAGATCCGTAGAACGTGCGCCAACGTCGTAGGGAGTGAAAACCGCACACGTAAAGACTATTCCAACTTTGAATACAGAGAAAGACCAGCGTTCACGTAGACGTAGAATGGGCAACTTGGCTTGTCTCGTGACCACTGGCAGGCGTTACGTAGTGGAAACGTAACTTTTAGAGGCTGCCATGAGGGTTTTGTTGGCCAACCTCCGAGTCGGAGAACTCGCTGGACGCCAAGTCTGATAGCTAATCCTGTCCTATTTTCCTTCTGATCATACGACCATGGCGACAGCACCACAATAGAAGACCAGAGGCGTAAACGCGGGAATGACGACGTCGAGATTGTAATAAATCTCCCGAAGTCGAGTGGATTCCCGGGTCCGCATGGATTACACGCACATTCAGCGATGCTTGGGCCATGGGCTCGATATGAGCAGTGTTGGAGAACGTTGAGCCAACGGGTCACCTCAGACGTGTCGGACTGGCTGGGTTTCTACATCCGGTTTCAGCTAGACATGGCAGCTGGATCGCTCAAGTCCGCTCAGATGACGTTGAGAATCTGATCCGATACGGAAGAAGAAGAAGAAAAAAATATGGAGTCGCTGCCACAACTGCGGTACGATGGAAGGGAGGATGTGGTCCTCGTGGTTCCTAGACGCTGGTGGGTCCGGACATGAACGAGGCGAGGATCTGACATTGCCAACTGGACCACCCGTGGTTTTTTTATCGCGTTTCATTCTGACCCGGGTTGTCAACCATCCTCCCCGTCACGGAAAAGCCTGCATCGTGTTGCCGCTTCTAGTTCCCCTTAAATACCCGACCTGGTTGGAATTCCTTTCTTCTTCATCCCCTTCACGACCGTCATGTACGCCGCACTCGCATCCCTCGCCCTCCTCTTTGTGTCCCCCGTCTGTGCTAGTATTTACGTGAGTACCCCGCTTCTCCGTCGTTCTCCCTCGCCTGACCCGACATATAGATCACCAACCCCGTCCAACCCACCACATGTGGAGGCGGCGGATCCTGCACCGTGCAATGGGTCGATAATGGCGTTCAACCTCTCCTCTCCCAAATCGGCGAGTGTACCGTCGGCCTCTACACTGGCGACTACGTACGTGCATACAACCCGGCGTATCCCACCTAGGTCGTTTTTATCATTGTTTCGTTCTAGGTCCTGGTCCAGAGCCTCCCATCGACCGACGTGTCCACTACCTCGTCCTTGTCGTTCACGGTACGTCTTTTGTTCCCATGTCCAGCTTGGAGACAGGCTTGAGCCACCTTACCGTAGCCCAGCCCCGATGCTGGTCCCAACGGACAATAGTGAGTGCATCTTTACCGTCGGCGGCTGACCGATCTTACCCGTACCCAAGCTACATCGTGTTCACCTCCATCAACTATTCTGGTTATCAGGCCTTTTCGGCTAGCTTTGCGTCAGTATCATCATGACAGTCTCTCAATCGGGCACCTAGACTGACGCGGTTGCGTTGTAGCCTCACCGGCATGAGTGGATCGATCCCCAGCGGCGGTTCGTCTACCCCCGCCCCCGCCTCAACCGACTCATCCGCATCCGCAGCCTCATCCAACCCCGTACCGTCTCCCACGGGCACGGGTGCAGACACGGACACGGCATCGGCAACAGGTACTTCCACCCCTGTCGTTGGCACCACCACGCCGACCGATACGAACTCTGCTACAGCTGCCACTGGCACCCCCACTCTGACCACGGCAATCGCGACGATCCCTGTCACGACCACGGCCACCCCTTCCAAGATTACCACCACCACCACCACCACTTCCAAGACGTCAACGTCTGCAACTCCCTCTGCTAGTACCACCACCAACGCTGCTGGTCGCGTTGGATCCTCCACGTCTCTTGGAGGCATTGCTGCCCTGCTCGCCCTTTCTGGCATTCTCGCTTTCTAAACCGTTTTTTCGATGATACCATCCCTTGCAGCAGCAGAGCGCGCTTGTTTTTCTAATTTTTTATTCACCCATTAGACAAGGGAAGCAACTTGATACCTTTTTCTTAATTTTTGTCGCATTATTCTTCTATCGGTTCACGAACTCTTTGCGCTAGTAATGCTACCAAGTAGTAGCAGCACCGTCTTGAACTTTGATACGTGTGTGGAGACTACATCATCCCTGTCTGTCGCCATCGACTGCACATTTTGCATTATGGGACAGAGATTCATGTGGCTGGAGCCACTGAAGTCGGCGAGCATTGTTGTTCCTTCATACATGCCAAAATATATCAAGAACTGTCGCACCGCCGTATTAGCATCGACTCCAAAAGAACATGGGCCAGGATAACAGACAAACTCCCATCTGCTGCCAACGCGTCATGATGGTTCCACGTTGTGACCGAATTTGTCAATGTATTCGCCTGCACCGGGCGACCTTGGCGCAAATAAGTCTAGGAGTTGTCGAGAGGGGGTAGGCAAGTCTGCAAGATCCGGAGAGGTGAATCCCACCTCAGCAGGTGGTTGTACCTGGTAGACCCGACGGGTAGTTCGGATACAGTAGTAGCCCAACCTCCTGCGTTATAAAAGAGCGTGTGCATCATTTCCGATCGTGAGTGCTCACCGACCACATATCCAGTCGACGTACATTATGTTCCATCGTCACGACGTTGAAGAGGGAATGCACTTTTGGGCTGTCCACTTCGTCGCTGAAATGTTGTAAAACTTGCCGGAACCTGGTCAGGACAAGTATGATAACCAAGTAGGTACGTTTTCTGGGGGGACCGGATTCGACTCTGGCGAAATGTGGATGTGGATATGGGCCAATCCTGTGTTCATTGTGCCTCCGGTAGCCAAGATCGGATCAACGTCCGAGTCAGCATGAGAGTGTTTGTGTGCTATCGCGTCGTATTTCCCAGTGACTATGCATCCGTGGTCATCTCGAACTTCGAGGAGCCTGTGAAGGTAAACGGGAGTTGCAAGATTATACCGTGTGCTTCTGTATGATCTTTGGGCGCTACTTTTGTTTTTGACGTCGGGTCTCTTTCTGACATTGACGACTCCGAGGATGACCGGTGGTAGCCTGGTGCTCGCCCTTTGAACGCCTTGACTGAGCACGAGGTCAGTGGAACCAAGGTAATGCAGAGCTCGCATGGACGAACGAACTCGGGATCAAAAGCGCTCTCCAAGCTCGGCGCACGGACGATCAGAACCGAGTAGTATCCGCGCATGTATGCGGCTGAGACTCGCTTTGGGAGGTAAATGTTGTACGCGCTGAGGACGTCGGGCAACCCAAGGTTCAAAGGTCACGGTAGTTGGCAACAAACGGAAACCTTGCTGTAAACGGCAAACCTAGCGATCGTAGTTATCTTTGTTATCACATCCCCCCCGTCCGATGTCGACCACCGATCCCAAACCACCACCACCGCCGCTCCCGCTCCCGCCTCCGCCCCCGTCACAGCCGCAACAGCACCCCCGCAAGCAGAAACAGAAAGAACCCAAATCCCAACCCGTCGCTCCCAACGGCGGTACAGAACGTCTCAAGACCGTCGTCCGCCGCCTCCCGCCCAACCTTCCCGAAGACATCTTTTGGCAGAGCGTCCAGGCATGGGTCACAGACGACACTGTCACCTGGAAGTCGTATCACCCCGGAAAGATGCGCGTGAAACGGTGAGCGTCGTCGTCGTCGCGGCGAGGGAGGAGGTCTGAATCGGATCGGATCGCGTCACAGGGTGAACAACAAGGAGGGGATACCCTCGCGCGCGTACATTGCGTTCAAGAACGAGGCGCAGGTGGCGACATTTAGTCGCGCCTACGATGGGCATGTGTTTAGGGACAAGGCAGGTATGTTCTTTTCTTTTTCTCTTGGTGCGACACACGGCGGATCGTCGAGGCTCATTTCAATGCAGGCAACGAATCGCACGCCGTCGTCGAGTATGCACCCTTTCAAAAAGTACCTACCGAGAAGAAAAAGGTCGACGCGCGAAACAACACGATCGACAAGGGTGCGTCGAAACTATCGCGCATCGTGTCTCTCGCTGATCCTCGAAACAGACGACGATTACCTCTCCTTTCTCGAGACGCTCAAGGGTGCATCCAAGACAGAGTCTGTGTCGCTCGACGCGTTGAGTAAGCAAAACGGTCCTGATCCGCCGTACGCTCACGTCTGACGCCTTCGTACGGCGATAGTCGCCGCCTCTCAACCTCTTCCACCCCCGACGACAACGCCACTTCTCGAAGCCCTCAAGGCCGAAAAATCCGCCCAAAAAGACAAGGAAGCGATCCTCCGCAACCATGCACACTATAAAGAGGTCATCATGAACGCCGCATCGTCGAAAAAGGAAGAAGCCAAGAAGAAGGCGGCTGCGAGTGCGACTGCGGCGGCAGCGCACGTTGTGAAACAGCCTGAACAGCACGTTCAGCCGACGATGACGAAGAGGGCGAAAAAGGCCGCTGCGGGTGCTGCGCAAAAGATGTCGATGCAGAATGCGCAGGGTTCTCTGGGAAAGAATCCGCCTGTGGGTGCTGCTACGCCCGCACAGGCAACGACGCCGAGTACGGGTCGACATCGGCCCAAGGAAACCCATGGCCGTTTGCACCCATCCAAGGGCGAGACTGCCTCTTCATCGGGCCCCTCATCTCTTCCCGTGACCACCGCCGACAACGCACCGTCAACAACCCCTGCGACCCCAGTTCCAGCGCCAGCTCAGCAGCGCAAACACCGACCCGTGATCGGGCTCGGACGAGGGCTCGAGGCAGCGCTAAGTGGTGCCGGGGTGGTGGTTTCACCGAGTCCGGCTGCAGGCGAACGAAAGCGGCGCGACAAGGGCGGCGATGGAGCAAGGCCTACATCTGGGACTGGGGCTGGTGCGGGTGCGGGTGCAGGACCTGCAGCGTCCGAAGGCAACGCTGGCAAGACCAGGTCGCATCGCGAGGAACGACAACGTCCATCCGAGGTCGTCCCGAGCATCTTGCAGCGCCCAGAGGGCGGGGGTTCGGACGTGGTGAGCGTACAGAGACCGCAGTCGCCGCGAGGTACGGAAGGACACGGCGATGGAGCCGGTGCTAGCGGTGGCGGCGGGAGAGGGAGCGTGAGGAGAGGTAAAGGGAGAAGAGGCCGTGTTGGGTAAATTATTGGCGCGGTTCTCCCCCGGTTCCATCGAAGACTCGCAATCGCTTCGAGCCAGGTTTCTCTCACTCGACTGGTATTTCCATCCAGACCCAGACGATCTGCACGACGCCATGACGTTTCCGAGCCGCGTTCTTCTCGCACTATTATCAAGACATGACGTCCTTTTATGTACCAAATCACACAGCATGTCTTCCGTCGCACATCGGCAATGAGTAGCTCATTAAACACTTGTACGTGACATCAGGGTATCATTGTCAGTTTATGGTAACCTGGAATATGACCCGAAAAACGACACGCTAATATAACCGAACCTCAGAGAGAGAGCATGTCGACATTTCGACCATCTAAAACCAAAAAAACACACAAAGCAAAGTTTACTTTGCGCATGCACCAGAGAAAGACGGAGCACAACACGAAGGAGAAGCGAGATTCGGAGAGCGATATAAATAAAGCAGAGGATTAGAGGAAAGAAGCGCCAATAAGCGTGGCAACGAGGGCGACGAAGCCAGTGGCGATGACAGGTTTGCCGGCGCCATTTGCTGTTGGTGCGGTCGTGGCAGAGGTTGCCGCTGCAGCAGCGGCGCCAGTAGGGGCTGTCGTTGCCTTGGACACTGTGGTGAAGCCCGTGGTGG
Source organism: Phylloporus cf. tubipes (assembly GCA_038094315.1). NCBI lineage: Eukaryota > Fungi > Basidiomycota > Agaricomycetes > Boletales > Boletaceae > Phylloporus > Phylloporus cf. tubipes. The sequence goes on along the minus strand of JBBPTZ010000325.1, from coordinate 11,920 downwards.
TGGCCGAGGTAGTGGTTGCCGTGACCGTGCCAGTGGTAGTGGCCGAGCTAGCGGTGGTCGAGGTCGATCCACCAATCGGTGCCGTCGACTGACCGTCGATCTGGTCCTGCATTGCCTTGCTAAATTTGCCGGACATGCCCACCAAGCTACGAGAAGCAAGAAGACGAAGTCAGCATGGATCGACAACCAAAGAAGGTGGATCCGTACGTGAACTTGGCAGAGAAGGCTTGGTAGTGGTAGCCAGTCTTGGAGTCCGTCCCTGATATTGACGTGCAGCGGAAGAAACTAATGCCTCGGGTGAGCCTACAAAGAAAGTCGCGAGGTGGAGAAAACCTACTATTCGGAACTCTCAGGTCCAATGGTCGCATCAGGCGTGAACGTGAGCGACGAGACCAATGAGACGTCGACAGAGGAAGAGACTTTCTGCAGTTCAGTCTAGAGAACACATCATCAAGATGTGTGTGACGTGGCAAAAACAGTTGGGCATACCTGTTGAAGGGCGTTCCCGATAAAGACACCACACTCGGCAGGGCCAAAGTCTGCGAGACTGGGGCCCACCCCGCTGTCTATCCAAACAACGGTTGCAGCCTGGCCAGCCGTATATACGGTACTGGAGATGGGTGAGGTGAACTATATCGCAGGTCAACGTCGTCTAGTGCCCCAACGGTGCGAGCCACGTACGAAAACATTGGCCAGTGCCGAGGCAGCGAGCGCGAGGGAGACGAGTGCAGGGGCGAACATGGTTTAGTTTTGGGGGTTAAGGAAGGGAATGAAAAACGAGTGTGGGGGGGAGGGGTAAGTAGTTGCGCGCAAAAAAAGCAGTAGTGCCTGTAAGGGGAGGAAGGCAGTTAAGAGGATGAAAGAAGAAAGAAAGGCGCGCGCGCAAGGAGGTGAGTTGGCGACGGAGTTCCAACTGGATATAGTCCGATAAGCGGGCGCTCTAACTTGAAAGGGCCATCAGACATGTCAATATACGCGTTGGCGACGGGACTCCATTTCAGCAGTTTCATATCGTAGCACCTACTCGAACACGGTCCGTACGACGTGGTCAGCTTTGCGACCCGTGTGCTTGATGAGTCCAATGTAGTCGAGCTCGTGCAGCGACCGAATAAACCGCGCCTGAACCTCGACTCGCCACCTCTCCACCTCCTCCTCGCTCTCTTCAGCCCGTTGCCGTTCCTTGCCTTTTCGCCGCGTGGGAGTGCGTGTCAGCAACTCGTCTCCCTTGGCATGTCGCTCTTTTTGCGTTTCCAGGACGACTGTAAACGACTCAAACCAGTCGAATACGTTGATCATCTTCCCACTCTCCAGATAGCGGTGGAACAGAATGCTTGTGTCGGGCATGTCTGAAAGATCCTCTTCGTCATCGTCCGTATTGGCAGTCGCACTATAGTCTTGCGGATGCAACAGTCCGGAGAATATTGAAGCACGCAAAGAGGGGTTGATCAACTATTAAAATTCGAATTCATCGGATAGAACGAGAAGCAGAATCCGACGATCATACCTCGGACGGGAAGGGAGCAGATCCAGTATACCAGATGTCCCACAGGGGCAGCTCGTCAAGACTGACAAAACGATGCCTGGCACAGGCACATGCGTCAAGTAAAATGATGGCGTGAGACCAGGGCTACGCACTCGAAATACTCGGACAACCAGTTCCCAACCATTTCCGCAATTTCTCTTACTCGTCGCGGTTCGTCGCCACATTTTTCAAGGGCCGAACGAACGGAATCAATCCGTGACCTAGTTTCGTCTTGTACCTCAGCTGCGGTGGTGAGAAAGAAGCCGTGCAAATCAGACAAGAACGCATCCAGTTGGTCTGCTTGCAACTTGCTGGGGAAAAAAGGTCAAATTGAGCGAGATGTGATGCCCGTCACTTACTGTATTAGCGCGCAGAGATATCTAAAAGAGGTCCCGAAACGGCCCCTCAAAACTGCACACATTAGTTCCGGAAGCGTGTTCTCCCTCTTGTGACCGACCGTAACCATGAAACTTTGCACGACGTTGAAAAGTTGAAACGACACGCGCAACTGTTTCGATTTTTGCTGAAACATTGTCCGGGCAGTTCGAACATGCACGAGCAGCTCATCTACGCTCCGAGCAGACCAGGTGGCGGAAGGATCTGCCGCCAAGGATGAGCTCTGCACGCGAGCGAGTAGGCATTCGAGAAAGGGTGCCGAGTCGGGACCAACCAAGTCCTTGGACGTGGGACCATTCTCGGAAAGGAAGACTGTTAGGGGTTCTTCGAAGTGTTTCATATGTGCTAGCTGAGAATACAGATCAAAAACACAACTGCAGGCGACCACAGGGATGGTCACCTGTAGGATGGATACCAGGCCATCAAAAGATGGAGAATGCCTCCCAAAAAAGTCGACGAGAAACTCGATTGTTGCCGGTCCAATGAGGAGGTCGGGATCGAATTCGATATCAAAGAATGTCTGTCCAAAAAGTCAAGCCGGGCGCTGATACAGACGCAGGGTAATGACCTTTAACAAGGTATCGTGCAGGACATGCTGACTGGTAGAGAACGAGCAACTCCGAACTTGTAAGCGTGCCAAGGTTGATCGAGGATAAGTAGCATGAATATATGATGGTGTTGGAGGAGAGGTCAACGAAAGAATGAAGACGAGGGGGAGTCGAGGAATCGCGAGGCTGTATGGCTACGTCATAATCGTTTACTGGGTCAATACAAATGGCAACTACCTTGATATTTCAAACAGGTCCTGCACGACGAGAGGGTCAAATCGCTCGAAATCGTGCAAAATGACAACAAGACGAGACGTGTCACTATCCGAGCCTGATAGAGCTCGTCAGTGATGGCCGTCAAGTTTTCAATGCACCCATACCTCGCGAATCACAGAGCGCATCGAACCATAATTGAAGTAGACTCATGTCGACCGTGGACAAGGAGCCAGAAGGCTTGCGCCTGACTGAATCTAGGACGATGTTAGACGAGCGTCTGGCCCGGAGAAGCCACGCGCACATGCCTAACTCCTCCTCGGTTTTATTGATGAAGCCGGTGATGAGTGTCTTGATTGCAGACGTGAGGTTCGGGCAGTCTTGTGGGAAGAGGTGGGTGACAATATGACTACCAGTGTCGTCGCCAAAGAGGTCATTCTGTCCCTCTGTTTCAAGACGGCTTGATATTTCGTCAAAGATTGACGAAGAAGTTCCAAAGACTAGTCCGCAGTTTAATTACGACGGTCATATTATCCTGGAGGACCCACCTGTGACCGATATGACTGGCAACTCTGCGTACGGCAGGCCAGGTAATGTGTCTGTATAGGCCTTGTTGACGAGTTCTGCTACTCTGTCTACGATCGGTGCATGCAGTGCGTGAATCAATTCCTGTTGCGGCTCAGCGCACGTCGTATGAGTTACTCGAAGCATACCTGGATCCTTTGTAGACACTTTGACCACGCCGTGTTGTATGCAGCGATGCGTAGGTGGTAGCCATTTGGAAGGTCTCTGTCCGGGAACAAGGTATAGGACTCGGGGTGATCTGATGTCACAAGGCGTGGGTGAAAATCTGCCAACGAGGTTGCTCGACTTTACCTGACTCTCTGAATGGAATGTAGACGCTCGTCTGCTCGACCTGGTCAGATGCTGATTCCCGGCGAAAACTGGAACGAACCTGATGCGTGTCGTCGAGGGCCATGTTGCGGTGGTTGACAAGAGCCAAGACCTACCCTAAATGTCCAATCGAACGCGTCGCGTCGCGCGCGCGTCTTTCTCATATTGACCATCATGTCCTCCCCGCCCAGAGTCGATTTCCCAACATCCGATATCGACGATGTCGACATGGCGCACCCCCGATCCAGCCCACAGCGGCTCTTCTTTCCCGGCAGCGATCCAGCAACGCCCCTCGCCAAGCGCGTCGCCAGCTTCACCCCACACGCGACGCCCAAAAATCGCAGGGGGGACATACACTCGTCCCTTACGTCCACCACCCCCCGTCGCGCGGCACGGAGAGCGTATCACGATGACATGCTGAGCGACAACCCCAATTCCGGTGGGACGCGCCTGTCCATCCCACCCTCGTCTGCGCCCAACCTCTCTGCACCCGCAGCGCCGACAGACGAACCAGACGAGATCCGCGCGATATGGGGCACCACCGTGAACCTCGCGGAGACGATGAAACTCTTTCGCGAGTTTCTTCGTGGATTCAAACCAAAATACCGTGCGCTGCACGATCGAGAGCAAAACACACGTAGCCTTGCGTTCGATTCCCCAGAGGAGGCCGAGGTCACCTTTTACGAGGCACAGCTGCGGATCATGCGTCAAACCGGACAGACCAACTTGAATTTGGACATGATCAATCTGCTCGCTTACCCGCCTTGCAAAAAGCTGTTTGGGCAACTCCAAAAGTACCCTCAGGAAGTGATACCTGCGATGGATCAAATACTCAAGGACCTCATGTTGGAGATCGCCGACGAAGACCAGCAGGCTGGCGCGGACGGCATGCAAGGGGAGCAAGGAGACGAAGAAATCGCCGATATCATGGGCAAAGTGTACAAGGTACGACCCCTTGGACTCAAGTCCGTCAACATGCGCCAACTCAATCCAAGCGGTACGTGTTTTACTTTTGGCTGTGTAGTGATCTTGGAGCGTCTTTGCAGACACCGACAAGCTCATCTGTGTCAAGGGTCTCGTCATCCGTGCCACTCCAGTCATTCCGGACATGAAAGTGGCGTTTTTCCGGTGCCTTGGTTGCTCTCATACCGTCCAAGTGGAAATTGACCGCGGCAAGATTGAGGAACCCGGTCGTTGTCCTCGTGACGTCTGTGCATCCGTTGGCACGATGTCGCTGATACATAATCGTTGTGAATTTGCAGACCGACAGGTCATCCGGCTACAGGAGACCCCGGATGCAGTGCCCGATGGTCAGACGCCTCATACTGTTTCGCTGAGCATGTATGATGAACTGGTCGATCTGGCGAAACCTGGGGACCGAGTTTCTGTCACGGGGATCTTTAGGAGTGTGCCAGTCAGGGTGAATCCCCGTCAGCGCACGATGAAGAGTCTCTTCAAGACGTATCTCGATGTCGTACACATTCAGGTCGAAGACGCCATCGGAGGCGTACAGTCACGAAAGTTACGCAGGGCCGAACTCGAGGCGAGGCTCATCGAACTGAGCAGGAGGCACGATTTGTACGAGCTTCTGGCGCGATCACTTGCTCCATCCATCTGGGAGATGGACGACGTCAAAAAGGGTATCCTGCTTCAGCTATTTGGTGGAACAAACAAGAGTATTGCGAGAGGTGGTGGAGGTGGAGGGCCGAGATATCGTGGAGACATCAACGTCCTGCTCGTGGGTGATCCCGGTACAAGTAAATCGCAGATTCTGCAGGTGACTGCACATCCCGTACCTTTTTGTCCGGACGACGACTAACGCTTGCTAGTATGTGCACAAAATCGCTCCTCGAGGCGTGTACACGTCCGGCAAAGGCTCATCGGCCGTTGGTCTCACTGCATACGTTACTCGAGATCCAGATTCGAAACAGCTCGTTCTAGAGAGGCAAGTTCGTTCTGGAGTATCCTACTTTTTCGTGGCTAACAGCTTGTGCAGTGGTGCCCTTGTGTTGAGTGATGGAGGTGTCTGCTGCATTGACGAATTTGATAAAATGTCGGATGCGACGCGTAGCGTCCTTCACGAAGTAATGGTCGGTATGCCACACCCAGCTCTGTGACCTTGACTGACAGCGGGATTAGGAGCAACAGACTGTTTCCATAGCAAAAGCTGGCATCATCACGACGTTGAATGCTCGAACGTCGATTCTGGCTGCGGCCAATCCAGTAGAATCGAAATACAATGTTGATTTGCCGATCACGCGAAACATTGACCTTCCCCCGACGCTCATATCACGATTTGACCTTCTTTACCTCGTCCTGGACCGGGTCGACGAGACGCTGGATCGGAAGTTGGCGCAACATCTGGTCGGGCTGTACCTTGAAGACGCGCCGGACACTGGCGGAGATGATATATTGGTTGGTTCTGTGTCACGTTCCGGTGCATGCGTGAAATTTACATGGTGGGATAGCCTCTGGAAGATCTATCTGCGTATATCGAGTACGCTCGAACGCACATCCAACCGGTGCTCAGCTCTGAAGCGAGCGATGAACTGATCGCGTCGTACGTGTCACTTCGTGCCATTGGCGCCAACGAACCTCGTAGCGCGGAGAAACGCATCACAGCGACGACGCGTCAGCTGGAAAGCATGATCCGACTGTCCGAGGCCCACGCGCGGATGCGATTTGCTGCGCACGTGGAGCTACAAGACGTGCAAGAAGCATGTCGGCTGATGCGCGAGGCGATTCGGACGAGCGCGATGGACCCGCGGACGGGCAAGATCGACATGGGTCTGCTGAACACGGGAACGGGCGTCGGACAGCGACGGCTGCGGGAGGACATGCGACGGGAGTTGTTGGCGATGTTGGACGGGGCTGGGGGTGCGAGGGGTCGGGGTATACGGTGGGGAGATGCGATGAGGCGACTTGGGGAGCAGAGCAGTATTCGGGTGGACGCGGTGGACTTTGGGGAGGTGATCAAGGCGCTTGAGAATGAGGGGGTCATTGCGGTGGTTGGAGAGCGGGACAGACGGATGATTCGGAGGGTAGAAGGAGGTTGAAATGTTGTTATTGTGTGTATGTTTTTTTTCTTTTTTCTTTCTGCAGTCATGTACCACTGCTGCTTGGTTGGCCGGTCACTGGCAGCGCGGAGGATTTCGAGTTGGATTGGCTATATCGGGACCCGTCACATCGATAGACGACTCAGCTTCAGATTCAACACCGACACGACGATGGCATCTCTGAAGCCCCCGCAACCCCCACCGCGCTGGGAACACACTGTCGAGGACATTGAACGACTCACGACTCAGGCACTCGAGCGAGACAAGAAGGTCAGCGACGACATCGTCCAACTCCCCGTCGACAAGCTCAATTTCGAAAATGTGAGTCCCCGCACGCATCCTCACACCCTTCTCACACCCGTTCCCAGGTATTCGTAAGTGTCCGGGACAACCTTGATTCCCGATCGCTTACAGTCGCAGCGCGCACTCGCCGACGCGGACGCGGCATACTCCATCGCCCTCGAGCCACTCCACTTCTACCAAAACGTCTCACCGAACAAGGTTCTCCGCGACGCATCCACCAAGTCCGAAGAGCGCACGCAAAAGTATGCCAATCAAGAATCGATGCGCATAGATCTGTACGAGGCCAAGTGTGCTGCGGCTGCGAACCTCCGTCGTACGGGTGCATGGGACACGTTGAGCCCCGAGGCGCAGCGGCTCGTCGATAAGATGTTGCTCGATGGGAAGCGTGCGGGGTTGGGTCTTGAGAGTGGGGAGGAGAGGGAGCGGTTGAAGGGGTTGAAGGACGCGCTTTCGGATGCGTGTTTGAAGTTTACGGTGCGTGGCTTGGTCCGTTTTATGGTAGAAATGTGATGGAGCGTGGAATAGCAAAATTTCAACGAGGAAAACGTGCGTTGGTCGTTGGATGGGAAGATCGGTCTGATGTTTCGCGATAGGGTCGTATTGCATTCACGCGCGAGCAACTGGATGGGGTTCCCGAGGACGTGGTGTCAGGGTATACCCAGCGCAAAGAAGGCGACGAGGTCTTGTACGAGGTCACATTCAGAACGCCCGACATCTTCCCCGTCGTACGTGTCGTCCTGCTCGATCTAATCGATCTGATGGCGATCATAGTTCAAATACGCCAACGACCCCGACACGCGCAAGGCGGCGCTCGAAGCCTTTGACGGTCGACTCGAAAACAACGTGGAGCACCTGAACGAGATGCTCCGCCTGCGCAGACAGATCGCAAAGGTCCTCAAGTATGATTCGTGGGCGGATTACATCACGGAGGTCAAGATGGTTAAGAGTGCTGCCAATGCAAAGCAGGTGTGTCGCGCTGGTGTTCGTTTTGTGTGTGTAGCTTAGATGGGGTAGTTTTTGGGCGAGCTCAAGGGTCATCTCGACCCCCTGGGCGCTCAAGAACGCGATACCCTACTTGCACTCAAAAAGAAGGAACATGCCAAGCGCGGTTTGCCCGTCGACGACAACTTTTACATTTGGGACTATAGGTGCGCTGTCTGGATCGTTAATGATCTCGTCTGATCGCCCTACTAGATACTATGATCGCCTCTACGTGGAGCGCAACCTGGATCTCGATGATTCCCTCGTCAAAGAGTATTTCCCCGTATCTGTCGTCGTCCCGGCTGTTCTCGACATATACCAGAATCTCCTCGGGGTCAAGTTTGTAGAGATCAAGGGCGATGAGCGGAACGTGTGGCACCCCGGTGAGTTCTATTCCAACTGTCTGTATAGGTGGCTGACGTGCCTGCAGAGGTCCAGCAGTTTTCAGTCTGGGAAAAGGACGCCAAGGACGAATCAGGCTTTGTCGGGTACTGCTACCTCGACCTCTTCCCTCGCGGTATGTCCCTCCTTCACAACCATCCTCCGCGCTCACACCCACCACAGAGGGAAAATACTCGCACGCAGCCGTGTGGGGTCTCCTTCCCGGATACGAGCTCCCCAACGGGAAGCGGCACTACCCCCTGAGTGCCATGGTCGCGAACCTGGCCAAGCCGACGCCAGGTCGGCCTGCGCTGATGCGACACGACGACGTGACGACGTTTTTCCACGAGATGGGGCACGTCTTTCATGGGCTGTTGAGTCGAACGCAGTTTGCGAGGTTCCATGGGACGGCGGTCGCACGGGATTTCGTAGAGGCGCCGTCGCAGATGCTCGAGAACTGGTGCTGGGAACCCGAGGTGTTGAAAAAGATGTCGAGTCACTACAAGACGCAAGAGCCGTTGCCTGATGCGTTGATCACCAAGATCATTAAAAGGTGAGTCCGTCGTTCATGATCCGGTCCAGACGTTTACGATGCACATCGCAGTCGCTACGTCAACGTTGGGCTGTTCTACCTCCGCCAGCTGTTTTTCGCAAACTTTGACATGGCGGTGCATGACAATAGTCGAGATGTGAACACGGACTATACCCAGCTGTGGAATGATCTCAGGGAAGAGATTTCTTTGGTACAGGGGGACGTGTACAAGCCTGGGCAGGGTACGTTTGGGCATATTGCTGGTGGATATGATGCGGGGTACTACGGGTAAGCTGCGGCGTCTTGTTCTCTCCCGTTCTGACGTGACGTGCAGGTACACGTATTCGCTCGTGTTCGCTTCGGACATGTACGCGACGGTGTTTAAAAAGGCGCCGTTGGATCCTCAGTTGGGCAAGTTGTACCGGGACAAGATTTTGCGCGTCGGAGGGAGTCAGGAGGACATGGATTCGCTCAAGGTGGGTGCATTTCGTGCAGGTAAATGACGGGATGCTGACAGCAGAGTGCTAGGCATTTTTGGGGCGCGAACCGAACCCGATGGCGTTTATCAATGAGATTGAGGCGAGTGGTACACAGCGGCAGTCGAGTTTGTGAGGGGGTATGTACCTGGAGAGTGTATGATATGGCCAAGTTTATTCCGGCAAAGTTGAATACAGTCGTGTGGATGCGACCTTGTGGGGACGGTGGGGTTTGGCGGACCACGATGCTTCTAGACGCTTGGATTGGTCTCGAAGGCGGATAAGCGCTTTTCGGACGGCTTGAACGAGGCTTGGAAGAGGTGTTCTGTAGATGGCCAGTTGGGGCACGACGAGGTATGTCCAACCTGGTACCGATGTCAGATGGAAAGCGGTAAGAAAAAGAAGCGGGCGACCTTGCAAGACGAGTGGCACGCTGTCACGTGGACGGGAGATGAGCTGCAACGGTGGTCGATGGGCCGACGGTATCGCGTCTGCGTTGCGAGCGACGACGAGATCAAAAGCGGCAGTCATTTTGGAGCGGAGACGTCTACGGACGACGGACGACTTGCTGGTAGCCTTTTTTGAGATGTGAAAGAGGAGGCTGAGGTTGATTCTGGGGGGTGTCTTGCGAGGGCGGAGGAGGGCGGTTGCGCGGATGGGGTTGATGGGAACATGGTCGACGGGTCGTTGGAGGACGGCGTCGGGGAGGGCGCGGATGGCAAATAAGGGACAAACAAAGGCGGGGAAGGCGCGGATGGGGAGGGCGGCGGCGGGGTGATCGGGGTCGAGGATCCGCGCTCGGTCGATGAAGAGCGGGTTGGCGTGTCCGGGGGTTGTGAAGCGGACGTTGATGGACCGCGCTCGGGACAGTCGATTCAGTCGGAGCATGAAAATAAAAAATGGGATGAAAATATGTTTATATAAGGAGGGTTAGATATCCTGATATAGAGATAAAAGAGGGGTGATTGTGAAAAGGGAGACGCGTGATGGACGCGTTTCGTTGATGTCCCCTCTCAAAACGATGGCCGACACCGCGACGACGCCTCGTCGCTCACAACGCGACAGAAAACAAGTGAAGCAGTTTGGATCGCAACAGTCGACATCCGCCAAACGCAAGGCCGTCCCCGACGACGACGAGCTTACCGACCTCGACGACACCGACGACGACGACGCGGACTCACCACCATCGAAGCCAAGGAAACGCGCCCAACCAGCGCGAAAACCAAAGGGACCCCCGCCCGCGAAGAAGCCACGCACGACCAAATCCGCCGCAGCACCTTCAAAACCACCCAAACCAAAGCAGCGCCGCGCAAAGCAGAAACCCGCCAACGGCCATTTCGATCCTGCAAAACTCGCCTCGGACACCAAGATTGCTGCTGATAACGCCCTCTTCAGTGCGTCTATCTGTCTGGTTCTCTTCCTCGTCTTCAGCTTGCATCACAGACACCTTGCTCAATCCCTCCGCTGCACTTCAATCCACCGCTGAAGACTTTTTGCACTCACTCGCTTCCACCGCCGGAGATGCTCAGGCAGAACTCATCAACTGCATCCTGCGAGCCTGTGGCTGTAACGACTCCGTCGATGCCGACCAAGTCATCGACTATGACGGCGTCGTCGATGCGCTCGACAACTTTACAGAGGGTCTCAAACAGGTAATGTCTTGCGAGACGCCCCACGCTCCGCTCATCTCCCTACAGGAAAACTCCCCCATATATCCACTCACTTCCAAACTCCCCGCCTTCAAACGCTTCCGCACATCATTATCAGAACTAATAGAACGTCTCGTCCTCGCAGCAGCCGAACTCGGCTCCCTCTACTCCACCGATCTCATCACAACCCTCCAAACTTGGATCATCGCCATGTCGTCCTCTCAAATTCGCTCCTTCCGCCATACGGCAACGGTCGTCGCCCTCGAACTAGAAACTGCCCTCTGCCAGGTCGCGGCAGCCGTCGAAAAGGAAGCAGAAATACTTGGTAGACAGCGGGAGGGCGAGCGAAAACGAAAAGCGGTCAACAAATCCACAGCCGTACGCGAGAAAGACTTGGACGGCAAGGCAGCTCAGGTCCGTAAGCGACGCGCCGCCCTCGCAGAGTACCTCAAGGAAATCGTGGACGGGTACGCCCCATTCGCATCTCTCCCGCCCTCTCCATCGACCCCTTTTCCAGTGTCTTTGTCCACAGGTATCGCGACTTGGATCCCAACATCCGCGCCGAGTGTGTCAAGGCCATGGGTTCATGGTTCACCCACTATCCATCACATTTCCTCGATGGATCCTATCTCCGCTATGTCGGCTGGGTCCTCTCCGATGCCACCACACCCGTTCGTCTCGAGGCAGTACGCGCCCTTGCCGTCGTCTACGCCCAATCCGAGTACGTCGGCTCTCTCACTCACTTTACCCAACGCTTCAAACCACGCTTGCTCGAAATGGCCGGTGGCGACACCGAACTCGGCGTACGCACGGCCGTCATTGGCGTCTTGAGCGCCATCGACGCCAACGGTCTCCTCGAAGACGAGGAGCGCGAACACGTTTGTCTCTTGCTTTTTGATGCGGAAGCACGCGTCAGAAAAGCCGTCGCCGAATTTGTCGCTGCCGTCTGGCAAGAAGTCGTGGACGAAC
>JBBPTZ010000324.1:0-25881 GCA_038094315.1 Phylloporus cf. tubipes | reverse complement strand
ATCCCATCCCTGTCCCTGCACCCTCCATCCCCGACCCACCCTCTGTCTGACTAAATGCAAACCCACGATTCCTTCTCATCCGTTGCACAGCCCTCACCTTCTTGATAGCCTTTTGGAACTGCGCCTGCCTAGGTCTGTAATCTGGTACGTTATACTTTTGTACCTCCTGCGCGACGTGGTACGACCGCGGGGCGTACGTCCGGCGGTAGTACTTCCACACGAAGTCCCGCGCGAGGCAGAGCACGGGAACCAGAAGGAGCGTCATGTAAAAGACGTCATCGGTCCATAGGCGCGGGACGAGACCGGCGTATTCGGTCGAGAAACCGAGGGAAGGTGCGATCACGGCGTAGAGGGGGAGGAAGGCCATGGTGAAGACGAACGAACCGGGTATAGCTGCGACAGTGTACTTGGTCCACAAACTGTGTGCGTCAGTGTTCGAGGGGCAAAGGTGGAAAAGGCGACGGGACCTACTCAGATATCAGCGCAGCCTTGCCGAGCACGGTCAACAACACGGTCATATATAGCGCCGTACCCCAGAACCAATGCCCTGAATCCAACCCTGTCGACTGCTTCAAATCGCCCCAAAACAGGATGACCGAAAACCCAAACAGAATCAGAGAGTGATAAAGTGCGTTTCCGATCCACAACCAAAATGCCGTTTTGGTGAAAAACACGTTCTTTTGTCCGAGCGCGTACAACTGCGGATACCGGTCCAACACCCGCGCCGAGACGAACTGGTCGAAAATCCCGATCACGAGTGGCGGTAGGACGGTAAAGACAACGTTGTAAAACGAGATAGTCCACGATTCGTACGCAATCTGACCCGAAAAGTTGTTGAAAAAGGAATACTGTCATGCGGTCAGGAAGAGCCCGAAAAAGTGTACCCAGAACGGACCCAAAACTGTGTCATGTACAGCGTGATGTTCTTGTAAAACGAATCTGAAACAGCCGGCGCATGAGCCCGCACTCCGAAGCGATGACACCGCGACGTACACAAGATGAGCTTGGACAACCGTTGATAACTCCACGCGCCATGCACCAATAACAGCTTTTTCAAATAACGAAACTGCGAGATGGCAATGTCAGCTGAGCGCGCCGCTTGCAAACCCTGCGTCGCGAAAATCAGCATCCTAGCTTCCGATCCAAATGCGAAACCCACCTCGACGCCTGAAATCCCCACCCCGACATGCGCAGCTTGGATCATGCTCACGTCATTCGCACCGTCCCCGATCGCGAGTAAGATCGAGTTTTGGTTCTTCTTGACGAGTTTGACCACCAGCGCCTTTTGCAACGGCGACACGCGACCTACCAAACCACGTCGTCACCAAACCCCCTGACGAATGAAAATGCCACGCACAACACACGACAGCTTTACACATCAACGCCAACTCTAAAAACGACTTGGATACCTCTTTTTCGAGAGCAAAACTCAAACTCTTGCCATCTAACACCTGGTAAGTGTCCACCACTCCACCGAAAGGAAACCTCACCCACCAATGACCAATGCCAGATCTTCCACCTCCCCACTGCTCCTCTGATTTCGAATCGCCCCTAATCGCTTCTCGATAAATTCAGCCGTCTCCCTCCCCGTCTCTTCGTTCACGACTACCAGATTCATGCTCTCCCCGATCAACCGACAACTCATCCCAATATTGATCGCTGTCTCTTGTCGATCGCCGGTCAACACCCACACCTTGATCCCGGCTTCTTGAAGCGTGTGGATCGTGTCCGGAACGCCTTCTTGTAACTTGTCTTCGATCGCAGTCGCGCCGAGCAGGAAGAGGTCGCGTTCGATCAGTTCGGCGGCACGATCGAGTGCCTCGCCGCGCCCGTTGATCGTCGCGGCGGCTTGTGCATGGATCGAAGCCCACTGGGTATATTCGGCGGGAGGAACGTCACGGTAGGCGATACACAGCGTCCGAAGCCCTTCGCTGGCATAGTCCTACGTCGTGCGTGAGACGAATAAAAAAAAGCCGAGTCCGAAACACACTTCAAGATGCGACAGCGTCTTTTCCGTAAACATCTGATGCTTGCCCAACCGTTCCAGAATGACCGTGTCCGCGCCTTTGCAATACAGCTTGATTGTGCCATCTGGCGCACGGACGACGGTTGACATGCGCTTCCTTGTCGAATTGAACTCGCACACGTTAAGGATCTCATATTCAACGGACCGTCCTTGGATATTCACAAACACCGATTTGGGCTTTCGTGTCTACGACCCGATCGAATGAGTACAAAACTAGACAAGAACGAGGCGGACGCACGTGGAATTGATAACCCAGCAGCTCTGCGCCTGCGACGAGCGCTGCCTCGTCTGGACTGCTCGCTTGGTAATGCGTCTTTCCGTCTCTCACCTCTGGAATGACCGTATGACACACTGCCAAGAGTGCGATGAACTCATGCGCGACCTCTTGCTCCCTTGACACTGATCCCATCGGTTCGACCTCGAATGGGTTCTTGGATACCCCCTTCCCCTCGAGCACTCTCCTCAGATCGTCAAAGGTCTGCCAACTCTCTCTCACGCCGTCCTCGTCTCCATCCCCGCCTGCTTTCCGACGCTCATCCACCTCCTCGGCGTATACGACCCCACCAATGCTCGCACATTTGAATTCCATCTCGTTCCTTGTCAAGGTCCCCGTCTTGTCAGAAAATATAAACTCGATCTGTCCGAGCTCCTCAACAAGGGACGAGGTCCGGCAGAGCGCGGGGGTGTCCGTATGCGCATAGTACATGTCGAGGTCCGAGTTGATGAGTGCTGCTTGTTGGAATTTGACGACTTCCATTGTGACGATGAGGGAGATTGGGATGAGGTTGTTGTAGAGGATGATAAAGGTGAGGATGTCTGGTGAAATCGGGTTAGTGCAAGTTGGTCTGGGTGGATAATTTGACACCTTCTACAAATGCCTTTGCTGGGGGTGATGTCAGCCATAGGGACATGAAAAGTAGGGGTGGCTACCTCTGCCCGTGAATGTATTTGATTCAAAGAGGTACCACTGTGAACTGGAGAGGAACCACTGATGCAAGCTATGAACGACGGGATCGAGAAATTCCAGGGAGACCCACCGTATTGATGCTGGCACCAATGGTAGATCCGACGGACAATGCGAGAAGAAAGCCAAAGAGAAAGATGATGTGTACATTGACCTGTTTCTCTACTGCGGTTCTCTTGATCGGCGCAGCCCTGTTATACGCAGGAGTAATGGGAGCACGATCAAGGGGGACCACTTACGTCGCGTTCCGCATGAGCTTTGTTTCGTGACCGGTAAATACGACGATGCCATATATCCAGGGGGTATTTCGTAATTGAGCGCCACGCAAGAGCATTTGGTCTGGGCCGAGGGGGATTTGTCGGGGGATACCTGCGTCTGAAAGGAGCTCCAGAGTTCCTTCATAGGTGTAGAGGGAGTTATTGGGATGCTCGGAACGGAGGGAACCGTGAAGGGCTGTGACGAGGGGTGGAGAAGTGAGGTCAGAGGTGGAAGGGGACGCTTGTTTGATTTTGAGGTTGGTTTCGCTGAGGGGGTAAGACAAACGAAGGAGGGACAGAAAAACACGTACCCGTCGAGGTTGGATGTCTCGATGAAGCAGAGACCCTCTGGTTCCGAGGACGAGAGCAGGATGAGATCTGCGGGGATGAACTCGTCTGACTCGACACGGATGACGTCTCCAGCACGAATGTCCTTCCATTTGCACGACTGGAACGTCGAGGACGGGGAGAGGACCTTGGCGACGCGTGCGTTGAGTTCAGAGTCGGATTGGTGTCGTTTCTGGGAGCGCGTGAGACGACGTCAAGCAAGGAGGGAGAGACGGACGAGGTCTTCTTGGATTTCTTTGAAAGCAGAAGCAAGGAGTACGACAGCGAGGGGTACGATGGTAGTGTACTGGTTCGTGGGTGATACGTTGGGTATTTGCTGTATGCACGAGGTGAAGAGGAAGAAGAGGTTGGCGTATTTGGAGAACTGCTCTGAGGATGGGAAAGGTGAGCAGAAAGACAGGCGAAGAGGGAGTTCGAGGCACACTACCCTTGAGAAACTTTGGCAAGAACGTGGCTGGATTGTACTTGCTGGTGGAGACGAAATTGTCGCCAAAGTCGTCGTTGGCGATGGAATTGTTGAGTGCGATGACGCGCTCGCCGGTGAGCTCGGCGGGTTTGTCCCACGGCCACTTCCACCTCCTTCTGCGTTTGTGGTGGGCGGGCGGCGTCGGCGCGAGCGTCGGGCCGGGAAAGGATGCGCTGCCGTGGAACGTGTCCGGCGAGTCGGCCCAACCCTGCGGTCGGCCGGGTTCGAGGGGGAGGCCGCTCTCTTGAGAGCGCATCGGCAAGGCGACGCTCGCCGAATCGAGCAGATCGTCGTCGTCGAAAAAGGGATCCATCGGCGGGGGATATCGTGCCGCCGGGTTGGCGCCGTGTACGAGTCGAGCGAACGACGCCTCCGAGGACTCCATGGCCGTCGTTTGTCGTCGTCGTCGTCGTGGTTGTCGTGCCCGCACTTGCTGACTCAGCCACTTCGCGTCACTATTGTCGCTTGTTTGGCACTCTTCATCCTTCCCTTGCCTCGTCTTCGCCGTTCGTCCATCTCAACATTGACCCCACCCGCAAGCCATGCCCGTGAGTGTCCGTCTCTCTCCGTCTCCATCCAATCCGCGTTTTCCGTGCGTTGCCCATCGTCTGACGCGCCTGCATGAGCTGGATGTGCGAGAGGCTGTTTGGCTGACGAGTGCGGCCCACAGGCGCAGGAATCCAACTTTCAACGTTTCGTCCAGGTGGGACGAGGTCCGTGCCAACATTCCCACCTCATTCCATTGCTCATCCACCGTAGTCGTCCTCCTCAACTCTGGACCCTCTACTGGCAAGATCGCCGTCATTGCAGAAATCATCGATCACAACCGGGTAACGCGCTTTCATCTCTTTCCGTGCTCGTTCTCATCCCTGCACAGGCGATCATCGACGGCCCCACAACCTCTGTTCCCCGCCAGTCCTTCCCCTACCGCCACCTCTCCCTCACCCCTCTCTGCCTCACCAAACTCCCCCGCGCCGCCGGCTCAGGCATCATCCGCAAGTTCCTCGAAAAAGAAGGCACTATCGCAAAGTGGGAAAACTCGGCCTGGGCAAAAAAGCGTGCTGCCATTCAAAAACGGCGGTCGCTCAACGACTTTGCCCGCTTCGAGGTCATGTTGGCGAAAAAGGCGAGACGGGACGTCGCGCGCAAGTCCCTGGCAAAGGCTGCCAAGGCATGAATGTAGCATTACAGTACTTGGAATGTGACGCTAGTTTTTTTTTTCTTCCTATTCGAGCCCCGTCTCTCCCTCGTACCACTATCTCCATGCCCGTCGTTCAGTTTGCCCCATTTGCGTCCATCGTCCAGCCTGCGTTCTGGCACGAACTGACCAAGCTCAAGATCGACGTCCTCCGTCTCTCCGACGATAAGCTCCCCCTCGCGGGCTCATATTCCGTCGGCCGCACAGTCATAGATCGTGAAACAGGCCAACACATCCCACTCGGTTGCAATCTCTCCCTCGGCGCCGACGCGTTCGATGAACATACCTTGTACGTGCACATCGTAGTAGATCGACCCACTCACGAGTGCACACAGCGCACCCGCACTCTCCGTCACCGCCTGTGGCCTCTTCAAAAACTACAACACAATTGAAGAATTCAAGGTTGCCGACAAGGCCGCCCTCTTCAACGCCATCGCCGATGATGTGCGTCCATTCCATTCTTAATCTACCATTCGCCGACACGCGCACAGATCTGGACAAGCATCATCGACCACAAAGATGCATCCAAACTCAACCGCTTCCTGCTCATCACCTTTGCCGATCTCAAGAAATATCAATACTATTACTGGTTTGCTTTTCCCGCGTTCGTTGCTAAACCCGCCTGGGAGATTGCAGAAAACGGCTGGAAGTCCGTCGAAGAGCACCTCAGCACGGACCAGGTACCATCTCGCCCATGCTGAGCCCGCCGGTCTCACCGCTCTCACAGCTCACATCTGTCTTCAATGCACTCCACGCTGATACGCAACCATATTTCATTGTCAAACTGACGACCGATACAGCAGAGGTATATTCAATCGGTCAAGTTGACACCCTCCTCGCTACCCAATCCGTAAGAAGTGGACAGGTTTGCCCTCCGGAACCAATCCCTCACCCTACCCAGATCATCATTGGCTTTCTCGATCCCTCTGCCGCTCCTAACAACCCAGGCTGGCCACTCCGCAATCTCCTCACCTACCTCCTCGCCTTATACCCAACCCATGCATCCCACCTCCACGTCCTCTGCTGGCGCGACGGTGAGCATCCCGGCCCTGGGAAGCCCTGGAAATCCCGATTTGGCACCGTCTCACACGCGAGCACCGACACCCAAACGAAACCCACCGCACTTGGCTGGGAACGTCATCCGACCACCAACAAACTTAGCGCGCGCATGGCCGACTTAGCACCCATGATGGACCCGATGAGGTGCTGTGTATCATCCTTCTCCCCAGGTGCTCCCTGACGTCGAAGCAGACTCGCAGACCAGGCCGTTGATCTAAACCTGAAACTCATGCGCTGGCGCATACTCCCCACCCTCGATCTCGAAAAGGTCGCGTCGACAAGATGTCTGCTTCTCGGCGCGGGCACGCTCGGGTGCTACGTCGCACGGACGCTCATGGTGCGCGTCTTTGGTCCCCTAACCCATCCTCTCTGACCTTTTCTCGCCGATAGGGCTGGGGTGTCCGCACCATCACCCTCGTCGACTCGTCCCGTGTCTCCTTCTCCAATCCCGTCCGCCAACCGCTCTTCGAATTCGAAGACTGTCTCGACGGGGGAAAGCCAAAAGCGGCTTGTGCGGCGGAACGGCTCAAAAGGATCTTTCCCGGCGTCGTACGCCCCTCTCTCCTGTGCATACGTGCAGGCATGCTCACATGCGGCGCACAACCAGAATGCGACAGGCTACCAATTTTCAATACCCATGCCTGGCCATCCGATCCCCGCCCCCTCGGTCGAGCAGGCGCAAAAAGACGTCGCACAGCTCGAAGAGCTGTTCGATAGCCATGATGCCGTGTTTTTGCTCATGGACTCACGCGAGAGTCGGTGGTTGCCGACAGTGCTTGGAGCTGCCAAGAGCAAGGTGGATCCTCGTCCTGCCGAGAGAGGGAGCCACTGACAAATTTTGACGATAGATCGTTTTGAACGCCGCACTGGGCTTCGACACCTTTCTGGTGATGCGACACGGCGCTCGTGCGTCCGCCTCGCCTAATAAGAACGCGCAGCGATTGGGCTGTTATTACTGCAACGACATCGTCGCTCCCGCAGACGTACGTTCCCACTCACTTCCTGTCATGTCACACACTCACCCACGCGCTAGTCCCTCTCCGATCGCACGCTCGACCAAATGTGCACCGTCACGCGCCCTGGTCTCGCTTCAATTGCCGCGTCGACGGCCGTCGAGCTGCTCGTATCGCTCTTGCAACACCCCGACGGGTGCGTCCCCCCAACCCCACTCTCCCCCTGCTCACACCCCCTACAGATTACATGCCGCACCACCCACCACATCTACCACACCCACCTCGCCCCTTGGTCTTGTACCCCATCAACTTCGTGGCTTTCTTGCGGAGTTTCGCACCCTCCTCATCACAGGTGCTGCCTATGACCAATGCACAGGGTGCTCTGAGACAGTCTTAGATGCATACATGCATGAGAGGTTTGGGATGGTGTTGAGGGCTGTAAATGAGACTGGATATTTGGAGGGGTTGACTGGGTTGAATCAACTATATGAGGAGGGGGAGGAGGTGTTGGAGAGCATTGAGTGGGAAGAGGAGGGGGAGGAGGGTGTGTAGTGGATGTTGGAATGGAAACAGTGGTGATTGTCAATATTCCCTGTGAAACAGCTGTCAGTCAAACTGTATTTAAGTAATGTAATTGATGAAACATCAACAAACCAATCTTTTCTGTGGGACTCCTGTCCTGTATAGAAAACTACAAAGCCCAGAGAGGGTTAGTTTGCTGATAAAAGATGAAAACTAGCAATGGGCAATGGCAGAAAATTTGAGGCAAGTGTTGAATATTCAACATATTGTAATTGTTGTGGCCCATCCAATGCTACAACACACTTAGTACTTTTTCTTTCATTTTCATATTTTATCACATTATAAAATCTTATCATATCATGGCTGCTTTAGATTAGATTTCTGATCTTTGCACCAGCATGAGTCTAGACTGTTAAGACCAGGTCCTCTGAGGGCAAGGGTCTGAAGTTGGGTCAAAGTGGAAGTGCCAGGTAGGTACGGAATTGATTGGAGGGGGGTGAGGATGCTTGATACAGGACTTATGTGTTGTGCCCTTGTACTTGTGGTCCTCAAGGGTCAGAGGGTCAGAGGGTCTGAGGAGAGTCTGAGGACTCAAGTGTGAGAGAGAGGAAAGAGGATTTGGAGGAGACTATGTTGATATTCAAACTGGAGTGCTATACCATAATTACAGGACTTTATATATGATGGAGTAGCATTGTATTCATAAGATGAAATGGAGTATAACCAAAGGAATGCAAATATTGCAAGAGATTAGAAATGGCTAAATAAAATGGAAGGGAGAATACCAGAATACCGGAGCTGTGCTATGCACAGGTTTATTGGAGGGAAACAAGAAGTGGGACTAGTACTAAAGAGGTAACTTGAACTGGATATAGAAAACAATAAGAAACAAAAGAAGTTATGGGAAAGTCCAAAGGTCATGTGACCAGAGAATGCAGAGAAATGTCTGGAGTTTGTGAGTGGATGAGACTGGAGTCCAGAGTTGGTCTGGTCAAAGGGCAGCATATGACATAGACTGCCTCAAGATACACTACCCTTTTCCAATGCATCAGAATTTGGGCTGTACCTTTCTTCCAATACATGGCTGTTGACAATTAGTCTACCATAAGTAGTAATCATTAGTCATGCACCCCTATATGTATGTATTTAGTATAAATACCTCAACTCCTTACTGGATTCAAATAGGACTTTTAATATTCCTTGAACCAACACCACAACCATTTCAATGTTATCCAAGGTTCAACTGGGTATGTACTGGTTCCTACCAGTTCCTCCCCTCAGCCTGTGGTGCCATCTCTGTTACAGCCCAGGTGAGTGAGTGTATAGTGGTGACTATGCATCCCACCCCACTTCTTTCAACAATGGCCACCTGATGTTACGGTTGTGTTATTGTGTCCCGCTATTTTTCTTTTTTTTTTTGCTTATGACGATCCCAACCCGTGGTGGAAACATTATCTATTCATCATATCGCTGACTCAGCAGCTCCTCTATCCCGCTTTTTGGCCCTCAACTGTTCCTTCAGATCCTACTGGACCGGGCCCCAAGACTTATGACTAATCCCTTTGTAATGTTTCCTTCAGACAGCCCTCTATTCCGCCACTTCTCCCACAATAGCATAGTCTTCCCACTTCCCTCTCATGCTCGTCATATGTATTACTCATCCACAGTCCTTCCTTGCGATTCTATCACATTCCTTCGATCACATATGACTAGCTATATAACCATGCTGCCTGTACTCTAGTAGAGCATTCTTGATCTATGCAATTTAAGCATATTATCCAGTCTTATCCCTTTGAACCTCTGTGAGTTGCTGCGCACTCTTGAGTCACTCTGTGTGTTCCAAGGCCTGCCCCTTGAGAACTCCCTTTGCTCCCCTTCAACCCTCAACCCTCGGACTTCGGCCTCTCCTGTTATCACCCACCTTCAACTCAGATATCAGCCTCACTCCCAGCATCTTGGATCCCTTTGTATATGCTTCGTGTAACATCCACCTGTGGCACCACCATGACATGTCAATGTCACTACAACCACTGATGCTCGGCTCTTTGATTACCTGGATTATGAAACCCAGGATCGATACTGCACCAAGACCAATGACACACAAATCATGAACTGGATTATCTGTGGCGACTTCTGGTATATCCCTAACACCACCGTCGCCTGCCTCACTACTGCCATGGACCTTGCCATCGCAGCTGAAAAAGCTAAATCCAAAGTCACCCTTCCCCCTGAATATGCTCAATTTGCTGACATATTCTCCAAAGAGACTACTGACCATCTTCCCTCATTTCACCTTTATAACCACGCCATCAATCTCGATGAATCCTTTGTTCCAAAAGTTGGGAAACTCTATCCCCTTACACTAGATGAACACAAAGCCATAAAGGACTTTCTCCAAGAAAATCTTGATGTGGGAAAGATCAGTCTGTCCAACTCACCCCAAGCCTCGCTGTTCTTCTTTGTGAAAAAGAAGAATGGGAAACTTCGTCCCTGCCAAGATTACCACTACATTAACCAGCACACCATCCGCGACGCCTACTCCCTACCCTTGATCTCCGACCTCATTGATAAGCTCAAAGATGCTAAGGTCTTCACCAAGTTCGATGTTCGCTGGGGCTACAACAATGTTTGCATCAAAGATGGCGACCAGTGGAAGGCCACCTTCATCACCCACAAAGGCCTCTTCAAACCTAACATCATGTTCTTTGGCCTCACCAACTCCCCACCCATGTTCCAATGCTTCATGAATGACTTTTTCCGCGATATGATTGCCAAAGGCTGGCTTGTCATCTATATGGATGATCTCTTGATCTTCTCTCCTGATGCCAAAACCCACGAGGAACGTATCAAATGTGTCCTTTAACACATGCAAGAACTCGACCTGCACCTCAAACTAGAGAAATGCCAGTTTGCTGTTGAAGAAGTCAAATATCTCAGCATGATTGTTAAACCCGGCCTCATTGCTATGGACCCCATCAAGCTGGACGGAATTTCTTCATGGCCAACTCCATCAACAGTCAAGAAAACCCACTTGTTCCTAGGCTTTGCCAACTTCTACCAACGGTTCATCCCCGACTATTCCACCATCACTCGCCCCCTCATTGACCTGACCAAGAAAAATGCCCCTTGGAAATGGTCCTCTGTGTGTGAAGCCTCGTTTGACACCCTCAAATGCCTATTCCTGTCACAACCTGTCCCCCATCTTCCCAATTTCACCTGCCCTTTCACTATTGCCACAGACGCTTCCAAGTTTGCCTCTGGAGCCATCCTCCTCCAGACCAATGCCAATGGTGATTGGCACCCCTGCTCCTACCTCTTCCAATTGTTCACTCAGGCTGAACGAAACTACGACATTTACAACCATGAACTCCTTGTGGTCATCTGTGCCCTTAAGTCCTGGTGACATTACCTCCATGGCTCCCCATTCCCTGTGCAGGTTTTCACAGATCACAAAAACCTAACCTACTTCCGCAAACCCCAGGAACTCAACTGGCGCCAAGTGCGCTGGCTCCTTGACCTCACCGATTTCAATCTAAAAATGATCCACATCCCTGGAAAATTCCTTGGTGCACCAGACACCCTCTTTCACCACCCTGACCTCAGTCTGCCTGACAATGACAACTCAGGAGTCACTCTCCTTCCTCCCTTTCTCTTTGTCAATCTCATTGACACCACCATGGCACACCACATCCAATTGATGACCCCCTCATTCTTCAAGCCTTATAGGTTATTAACAGCCACATTCCCCCTGCATTCCACTCCCACCTTGCTAATTGGCAGCTCTGTGACAGTGTTCTCCTCTACAAAGATCACGTCTATGTTCCCCCTGACAATTCCCTTTGTCACTCTATTCTACAGCGTTGCCATGACCATGAAACAGCTGGTCACCCCAGATATCTCAAGACCCACCAACTTGTTGCCACTGAATTTTGGTGGCCTGGCCTCACTTCCTATGTCCAACGATATGTCGAAGGATGTGCTCACTACCAACAGGCAAAAACCAACACACACCCCACTATGCCTCCCATCACCCCCATCAAATCCATTGCTTCCCATCCTTTCCAACAGATCAGCTGTGATCTCATCACTGACCTCCCTATATCACCCTCATTTGACTTTCTCCTGGTCGTGGTTGACAATGGCCTTACAAAGGGGGTAATCTTTTGCCCTACCAAGAAAACCATTACCACTGAGGGAGTTGCCTCCCTTTTTTTCCACAAAGTTTACCTCCGCTTTGGTTTTTACGACAAAATCATCTCTAACCGAGGCCCTCAATTCGCCTCCTCCTTCACCAAGGAGCTGGGTCATCTCCTGAACTACGACCTCTCCCTCTCCACCACCTATCACCCCCAAAGCGATGGGAAGACCAAATGTGTCAACCAAGAGGTTGAAACCTATCTCTGCATCTTCTATGGAAGTAACCCCACCTCATGAGCAGATAAGATCTCCCACACCAAATTTGCTCACAACCACCGCCTCCACTCCATCACCAGCAAATTGCCATTCTTCCTCATGATGGGCTTTGAACCCTGTGCCCTACCTTCCATCTTAGCTGACTCCCCTCTACCACAGTTGAAGCCCACCTTAAGTCCCTCACCACCGCTCATGATGGAGCCCTTGCTGCACATGAACTCACTCATCAGGTCATGGCCTCCCACTCCAAAAGAGGCTTCTCCTCTTTCTCTCTAGGTGACAAGGTCTGGCTCAAAGCCAAGAACCTCTGTCACTCCATTGCCAACCTGAAGTTTGCCCCCAAGCAAGAAGGCCCCTTTATGATAACTAAGGTACTATCACCAATCATGTACCAACTCTACTTGCCAAAGACGTGGAAGATCCACCCTGTATTCCATGCTTCTCTGTTATTGCCCTATTGCAAAAACCCCATACACGGTCTGAACTTCCCAGCACCACCACCTGATCTGATAGAAGGCGAAGAAGAATACGAAATTGAGCACATCTTATGCCACCACGGAACTCCATCTTTCAAAATGTTCCTGATCCGATGGAAGAGATATTTGGCCAAAGAAGACTCATGGGTTTCCAAGTGGAACTTGAAACATGCAAAGTCCGCTTTAGCAGATTATAAGAACCTCCATCCATCCATCTTTAATCCCTTGCCCCCTTCATCTTCTACCACCAACACTTGCCAAACCCATTGACGATAAACCAAAAACAATGTCTTCAACCAATGCTCTGTCCATCTCTTCTCCTTCTTCGCTTAGCCCCTTTACTTTAGACTTTGATTTCTTTTCTATGATATCCCCTTCTTTCACAGTCACATCCCCCAGTTGGAGTTCTACCCTGCTCCCCGCTAAAGAACCCACACCCACACACCTAGCCATGCTCACTGAATCCACCGTCTCCCCTCCTATTCAGTCTGTTGATGTCCCAACCTATGCCCATCATCTTCATGATGACTTCCCCAATGCCATCTATGTCGCCAACCTTTGTCATTTTGTCACTGATGTCGACTTGGCCATTCCCATCAATGCCCACCTTGATATGGGCTCCCCGTTTCTTGCCTTGTACTGTGCCCAACTCCAGGTCGAGCGGTTATCCACTCTAGCCAATACCTTCAACTGCTCGGTCCCTCACTGGGTCTGCACCCTTGCCACTACTCTCTGTGATAACTTGCAAGGAGACCTCACCCTCTTGGTGTTCCAGATGGGATTTGGGGAATTCCTTCATGAGATTGACAGATACATCCATGAGCTCGCTACCCAGCACCAGCAGCCCCTTGCCTTGACTCATGCTCCCTACCCACCACCCACTCTGTCTGCATCCTCCACCAAGCTTATCCCTGCTGAGATCATTGCCCTAGATCGTGCCAAGGCTATCCACACCGGTGGCCATGGAATGGTTCCACTTATCTCTGCCCATCCTTACTATCATGACACCTGCTTCAACTGCCATTGCCTAGGTCACACCCAACCTCACTGTCCTGTATACCAATGCCCATTTTGCCATGCCTGGGCCCCTGGACACATTCAGCAGCATTGCCCCCTTCATTGCCCGTCTACTCCCCATTCCTCGGCCACTTCTAGCTGATCTATGGCCTCCACCAAATCTTCTGGCCCTACTCATCCTCGCTGCTCAGCTTGTATCTCTACTAAAGGTCACCATCCACTCCCTGTCCCCCCTCCATGCTTGCCATCACCACCTTTCTATGAACGTGATGATTATGAAAACAACTTGAGTGATGGTGCTCATGCCAACATCTGCAGCTCCCCTGGTGATGTTAACCGCCACCTTGATTAGGTTCTCCATCAGTACTTTGACCATAACCAGGGGGTAATGTTATAACTTATCCTTTTTCCTCCATTTACACTTGTCCTCTCATATACTTGATCCATGCCAGCGATACATTGGACGCTTATCTCCTTTAGCCGGTTACCACTATATCTGTACTTCCTATCCTCCAATAGCCATTTACACACTAACCAGCTTCCTTCTACTTGCTGACCCTATCTCTTTGTTATAGACGCTTTGTCATAAATGTTCCATGACATTCCATGACCTTTCTCTTCTGCTTATGCAACCTTGCCTCCCATTTCATATATAAACCTTCGCTCCCTGTACTTTAGTTTCTCACACTTGTCTTTCTTGTATGACCACCTGAATTCAAGCACCCCTTTGTCCTGTCCCCTTAGCTATGCTAAGGTCTCGTCTTCTCTAAGTTTTAGACCACCTTCTGATTGGTCTCTGTGTTGCTTCAACCATCATCACTGTGCAACACCCCTTCGTCCTTTGTCGCCTCAACACCCTTGAGGTCCCTTCAACCCCCTGCATATTGCAACAGTCATCTGTCGCTAGGAAATCCCTAGGACCCTTTGCCCTTCATCCCTTGCCAATGCTTGGTCCTTCAGGTCTATCAAGACTACATTAGTCCATATCTGGGCCTATCATAACAGATAAGGGCTACTAGCATAGTGGCAGCTGGCTGAAAGAGATGAGCATTCAACACGTTGCTGAGATGGGCTAAGTAGTACGAGATAGAGACAAGTGTAGACAAGTGTAGAGGAAAGAAAGGAATCATAACAATATCCAATTCCTGTTACAGTTGTGCTGTTGCGTGCATCTGTATTTCTTTTTTCTTTTGCCTACTCTGACCCAGCAGTGTTTTTACCCTGCTTTCTGGCCCTAAACTGTTCTTTCGGTTCCTATCAGTAAGGGCTCCAGACTTATGCTTTGCTTATCTTGTACACTTCTATCAGACAGCCTCTGTTCCACTATTTCTCTCATAATGGCATCATTTCCTGCTTTATCCTACATTACTCAGCAGTATTAGCAATCTGCAGTAGTTCTATGCAATTCCATCACATTCCCTCGCTTACATACTGCTTAGTATTTATACCTTGCTGCATGTACACTAGAACCCTATTCTTGATCTTCGCAATACAAGTGTAGAATCTTGAACCACCCCTCTGGATCACTCTAAGTTACTGTGCACTTTTGAGTCAATCTGTTAGTGCCAAGACCTACTCCCTTGTGCACATCCTTCACTCCCCTTTAACCTCGGATTGAACATCAGCCACTCCCATCGTTCTGAACCTCTTTGCCTATGCTTTGTGTAACAATTCCCTGCCAAGTCATACACTCCCATATCATCATTGAACCTCCTCCAAATTTGACTATTCCCTGTACCAGTCTATCACTGAGCTCCTCACCTGGCTTTTTTCATACCCATTTGCACCCATCTAACTCCAGACAATTGATTTTGGTCTTATCAGACCATACAACCCTTTTCCAATCCTCCAGAGTCCAATCTTTATGAGCCATGGCAAAGTCCAAGAAGTCTTGCAATGTTTGGCAGATAGTAGGGGATGTTTAGACTTGACAACAGCCTTTATGCCAGATTTTTTCAAGTGGTTATGAATGGTGTTAGGGTGGAGAGGCTGGTTGATGATGTTGGAGAGGGTTTTGGTCACCTGGACAGCATTTTCTGCCTTCTGAGATGAAATAAGGTGGACTGTATAGCAAATATTGGCAGGAAAAAGCTTGACTGGGTGACCTCCAGCAGATTTCTGGAGCTCAGAATGCTCTTTGGAGCAAAGCCTGGATATAGTAGCAATGCCAACACCAGTACTAGATGTAATGGAGCGAGTGGAGTGTCTAGCATCAAACTGAAAAAGAATAATAGTCTTTTGAGTAGCACTAAGAGATTACATGATGGTAATGATAGAGAATAAAGAGGTGTGGGAACAAATTTAAACTCAGACATAATGTAGACATGTGTATATTTGTTTGTAATACAAGACAATAACAAATTACCACTTATATCACCAGGATTTTATACTTCATTTCAAAAGTCCGAAAAGTGTTCCAATGACATTACTATCTTAAAATGGTCATATCTCAACCGCATCTGAGCCAAATCACATGACCCAGGGACCGATTTGGTAGCCAAGAGTATGTACTTTAATTGTTTTCACATAACCTAAGCGAAATTCCCACACTGTGTTTCAGGACATTTCACACACTGAATTATTATCAAATATTGGAATAGTTTTTGGAGTCACTGTACATATCTACTT
This sequence comes from Phylloporus cf. tubipes, assembly GCA_038094315.1. Lineage (NCBI taxonomy): Eukaryota > Fungi > Basidiomycota > Agaricomycetes > Boletales > Boletaceae > Phylloporus > Phylloporus cf. tubipes. The sequence continues at coordinate 9,554 of JBBPTZ010000324.1, read as the reverse complement.
GAGCTTACAAGTACACTAAATCTTGTGCTCAATAGATATATTTTTACAAGTTATTGAGCACTGTGTTTTCTGCTGCATTAGTCCTGTGTCAACATATCTGCTATCATCTCTATCACCACTGATATGTATATTGCTCACCAATGTGCCCAAACTTTATGTAAAGGGCACAAATTGGGTGATTTTTGCTTTTTGTTTCCAAGTTACTGTTGAGTCCAAGGACTTTTGGACTCACTTTGATGGATCCAATTCCATTCCCCTTCTTTGACTACCAAGCAGATTACTGAAATAGCAAAATGATGTAAGAAAGAGAGCATAGCCAAATATTTTCTTATTCAACATATTCCCAACTCCACAGTGCTATACATTTGTGAACTCACTGTCATCTGTGACATGTGGAATGAGATCATTAAGAAATACACTAAAAAAGAAGCTTACACTTAGACTGACCTATACTCCCAGTTCCTTAAATCCAAGCTCTTAAAGAGAGCTGACATTCACCAGTTTCTTAATGGCCTATGGACTAAACAAGAGGAGTTAGCTGCCATTAGTGTCACAATTGATAAAATGGATTATCAATCAACTATCTGTTATGCTAGATGTCACAAAAAGTCATAGTGTTATGGTTGTGTTGCTGCATCAGTCCATATTCCTCTTTTCTTTCTCTTATTCTGACTCTTGTCCCAGCTGGGATGCTACTTATTCATTGTTACACTGAACCAGCAGCATCTCTACTTCTCCTTCTAACCACACACTGTTCTTTTAAATCCTACCAGTAGGAGTTTCTGGTATTGTTCTCTTGCATTTCATCTGTTTCTATGGACAGCTTATCTCCTTGGCTGTTTCTTTCATAATGGTCTCATCTCCCCACATATCTCACACATTCCACAGCCCTTAGCTAATCCACAGTAGTTCCACCACCTTTTTGATTATTCTTTCATTTAGCTAAGGACTTTTATATAAATCCGCTGCCATACATACTACTTGTTATGCAAAGCGTATACAAAGGGATCCTAGATGACAGGGATGAGGCTGATGTCTGAGCCAAAGGTGATTGACAATGGGAGAGGCCAAAGTCTGAAGGTTAAGGTTCAAAGGGAAGTGAAGGGGGTTCACAAAGGGAAGGCCTTGGAACACACAGAGTGACTCAAGAGTGTGCAGAGACTCAAAGAGGTCTGGAGAAGTGAAACTAGATAGTACGCTTGTATTGCATAGATCAAGAATACTTTACTAGTGTACAGGCAGCGTGGTTATATAGCTAGTCATACGTAAGCAGAAGAATGTGATGGAATCGCAAGGAAAGACTGTGGATGAGTAATACGTATGATGAATTGTGTGAGGAAGATGGGGAGATGACTGTTACGCTTGACTCGGGTAGAGGCGAGCGTAGACTTGGGTACGGTGTCGATGGTATTGGAAGCGTAAGCTTGACCTGAGCAGGGAGACGTCTAGAGGCGTTGGCCTAACTAGAGAAGCTGATGTAAAGGTGAAGACGGGGAGTTGAGGAAGTCGGCTAGGCAAATAACGAGACGGACTCATAGTAGGCAATCAGCTTGGTGTATTCCCAAGTAGAAATAGCTTAGAGATACATGGGCATGCGACCGGTATTTAAGCGAAAGGGAAATGCGCACGGACCAGGAGATAGAAGGGGAAACTATCGTTGAGATAGGAAAGGAACGTTGTGGAACAACGTCGAAGAATAATGACTAAGATGAGAAGGAAATGCTACTGGAGGGGAGGAGACAATGACAAGTAAATGATGAGTGATATCAGCTGATGGAAGGGAAGTGAGTCATCGTAGAGAAAAAGGAAACAGGGTCCGTGAGAAGAAAGGAAAAGAGGGGCGAATCGTAACAATTACCATGAGGTGCTTATCTGCACTATGCTGCAGCCTTGAGGTTGCATAGGTTTGCACAGCCAAGTACTGTCATAGGGGCTGGATTAGCACTGCTTTAGCACAGGTATCTGCACAGCATTGCACTGCTGTGTGTTGCCTTTGTGACTTGTATTGGCTAGGTCCTGATTAGGGTTATTGTTTTGGGATAAAAGTAGATATTGCATAGAAAATGCAATATAACATATAGAGAGGCCAGAAAAATAGTGAAAAATAGGGGAAAAATAGGGTGATTGTAACAGACACCAGCAAACTGATGATATGAGGACATTTGGTCTTCCTAGTGGCAATGGTTCAAACCATAGAGGATGGGAACAGCATAAAAGGTGGAGCTAGAAGACATGGTAGATAGGTTGATAGCTGGTTGTATAAATGGTATCATCAGTATCCAATCTGAGTCACATAGAGGAAGAGTGAAAAGGGGAGCACTTAGCTCTTTAGACATTCATGAAAACACACATAGTATATAGGGACATAGCATTCTCCTATACTAGAGGTCTTTGCCTTGTCCCCAAGGATGCATATAGCACACACAAGGGTAAGTCAGGTGAGGTACTCACACCAGGCAGCAGAACATTCTGTCCAGCAACAATATATTGCACAAGACACCAGGTAGAGTGCCATACAGGCAGCACTTATAACCTGTTGATGTTACAGTTACTCCATATGACTTAATATTTCTCATGCCCTATTTATTTCTTCCTCTTATCCTTTATTATTTTCAGATTTTCAGTCATGTCCAAACCTGGGAGAGCCCCTATCCTCAAAACTATAACATTGTATACCTGGGCTCTATCCAGTACCTGCTCCTTATAAGGCAAGCAGCCTGTCTTTTATAGACATATGATTTCCTCTTATAGTAATATGCTGAGTATGCTCCTTATTTAGAGCTGTACCCACTATCACATGGTCAGCACATGCCTTTCACTTCTCTTCCATTTTATGACTATGCTGCCATATCCTTATGGTGTGTGCACAATATGACTTATATTTTCCATTCTACTCCTCATGTTTCTTATCTCCATTGCATACACCTTGATGGTGTATCACACAGTATGTTTACTATGCACAAACATGTACAAACTGTAGAATAGTATTTAAGCCCTAAGATGGCCTCTGTTGAACCTTAGTCAGGTTCTTTTGGAGTTTTCCCCAACTCCTATCTACTTGACTACTCACAGTCTAAGACATCTAGTGACAGCCTGTGAATGCTACACATTTTGGGTTGTTTCAGTTGGATGAACCAGAATCTGAGCTATTGCAAGGTGACTACTGGGACTGAGAGAGGAACTGGTAGAAACCAGTACATACTTGGTTAAACATTGGATAATGCTGAAATGGTTGTGATATTGGTTTAAAAAGTATTAAAAGTCCTATTCAAACTCAGTAAGGAGTTGAGGTATTTATACTAAATACATACTGTATAGGGGTGTATGACTAATGATTACTACTTATAGTAGATTAATTGTCAATAATCTTGATGTACTTCTTGAGCTGGTCCTTAAGCTACATAGATGACAAGCATGAGGATAGTCATGGTAATTGTATAGTCATTCATATGAACAACAACAATAATGAGGGTGTTACCATCATATTTGTGGAAGACCACCTCATTGACTTCAAATTGGACAAAGCTGATCTTTTTGACTAATATTTCAACAAGCTTTTAATATCATTGTTGTCCACTCTATTTAAGTCCATAGAGCATTTTATGCAAGTGACAAACATAATGTGAGTATGTAGGATCAACATAGCCAGGGGGCTGGTGCATATAGATGTGCTTGCCATTAGTGAGTTCATTGTTGAGGTACATGGCCTTAATGTTGACCTAGTGAAGTTCCATGTCATGTTGAGTAGCAAAGGCTAGGACGATGCAAATGGATGTGAACTTGGTGATGGGGACATAGATATCAAAGTACTTGACAACCAGAAACTTGTGAAAAACCTTGTGCAACAAGGAAAGCCTTGTAGCATACAATGTTTCCTGCAATGTTCTTTTTAGCTCAAAAAATTCACTTTGAATTTATAATATTTGTATTTGCTGGGAATTCAATAAGCTTCCAGGTGCCAGCCTTGTGTTATGGTTATGTTGTTGTGTCCCACTGTTTTTCTTTTCTCTTTTGCTTATGACAATCCTGACCCGCAATGGGAACACTATCTCTTTATTGTGTCGCTGACTCAGCAGCTCCTTTATCCTGCATTCTGGCCTGCAGCTGCTCCTTCAGATCCTACCGGACTGGGCCCCAAGTATTATTCCTGATCCTTTCATACGTTTCTATTGGACAGCCTGTCGTTCTGCCACTTCTTTCACAATGGCATTGTTTTCCCTTCTCTTTCACATGCTCATCATATGTATTACTCTTCCACAGTCGTTCTATGTGATTCCATCGCACTCTCTCCCTTATATATAACTAGCTATATAACCATGCTGCCTGTACAATAGTAGAGTATTTTTGATCTACGCAATACAAGTGTACTACCTTGTATTATCCCTCCGAACTTCTTTGAGTTGCTGCGCACTCCTGAGTTGCTCTGTGAGTTCCAAGATTTCCTCTTGTGAACCTCCTTCGTTCCCCTTTGACCCTCGACCCTCGACCCTTTGACCTCAGCCTTTCCCGTCGTCTCTTACCTTTGGCTTTGACATTGGCCTCACTCCTGTCGTCTCGGATCCCTTTGTGTATGCTTCACGTAACAAAAGATCAAGAATCTCCCTTCATCCCTCCTATCACGGAGTAGGACTGACCCACCTTTGTCACCATAGCACACCCCTCAAGATCCTCCCGCTTCAGTCCTCCCCCACCAGACGACAAAGAACCTATCCCAGAGTACACCCCTCGTCATAGCTGCCCCCAACTCACAGGCCTTCCCCTGTCAGCCAGCCCTTTGACCTCTGTACCTCCGCATCCTCGTACCCCTAGCCCCATCCCAGCCACTCCACCCCAGTCACCCCTCATGTCCTTCCATGAACTCAAAGCGGCCCTCCCTGCTGATTTCTCCAGTGAACTTGCTGACGCCATACGTTGGATGAAAGCTATGTGCGCATACTTCGCCATCAACCCTACGCTCTACACTTCAGATGAAGCTAGGGTAATGACCACCTTGAACAAGATGAGTAAAGGTTGTGGCGTTTTCTTCTCTGAAATGTGATACGACCTCATGGCCGATGCAGGCCTTGCCAACTCTGAGAAAACCTTCAAGAAACTGGCCGATAACTTCCAAACTACCTTCTACCCCTTTGACATCAAGGCCACCACCCGCCAGGAGCTCACCAGACTCAGGCAGAAGTCCTTCCACACCACTGGAGGTATCACTGACGATGGCTTCCAAAAATACATCACCGACTTTCAAAACCTCGCATCCAAGTCAGGAATGACCGACCAAGGGACTCTCATCGACATATTCTCGCTGGGAGTAGACTCTCGCATCACCATGTGTGTCCTTGGAATAGAGAAACAACCCCCCACCATTGCCGAATGGATCGCCAAAGCCAAGACGTTCCACACCCAGATCACCTGGATGGACGCTCTCTAGAAAGGACATGCCCCCCCCTCCTTTGCTCAACAATGTTCCACTCCTGACCCTAACACCATGGACGTCAACACCATCCGCCTCAATAAACTGACACCCACCAAATGCGCTAAATGTGTCAAGGACAGCCTATGCTTCCATTGTCGTAAAAAGGGCCACAATATAGGACAATGCCACAGCGCCCTAAGCACCCCGACACCCACTCCCTCTCGTTGCCCCCAGAACATCCAAAATACCAAAACTACTCCCATGCCATCCACCCCAGTCATGCCCACACCTACCACCCCCTCTGCCATTGATGCTTATATCAACACCCTGAAGACACAGGGAAAGAACGAGGACAAGGTCCTCCAAATCCTCAAAGTCTGCTTTGAAGATAGCACCAATGAAACCACTTCTGTCGCAGCCATAGACACTTCGGATTTTTAGTCAGGGAAGCCACCTCGATGTCTCCTTCCCTTTCCATCTCCAATGTACTTGTAGCCTTGCCCAATAAACAAACCCTCCTTGTTCCTGTTAAGCTACAAGCCCTCGGAAAAATTGTCGACACCTTTGCCCTCATCGACTCTGGTGCCACCAGCAATTTCATCAATATCGGACTCCTCACACAGGCTAATTTCCCCTTGCAACATCTACCGCAACCCATCATCACCCATAACGCTGACAGCACAGCTAATGCCAAGGGAATGATCCGTTGGAAAACACAGATCCCATTTAAATTCCCCGGAACTAATGATGATGAAGAACTGATGGTACTCAGCCTCAGACGCCACCAAATCATCCTCAGAATGCCATGACTCCAGAAATGGAACCCCCACATTGACTGGACCAACAACCGCATCACCCTTCCCCGGAACCCTGCTTCATCAACAATGAACTCTATATCCACCAATGCTACCTGGTACAATATCTAGGATTAGACGTTGACCAGGAAATCACCAAATTCTATGATTCTCGCTACACCCCCTTGGAAGACGTTAACAAGATCACCATCTCCACGCAGCTTGCCCAGGCAAACACCCCCAAGGAACAGGAGATCTTCACCTAGTGCAAGGACTTTGCCGATATCTTCTCGGAAAAGACTCATGAGAAACTCCCCCCACACCGATCATATGACCACACCATTGAACTGAAACCATCCTTTGTCCCCAAGATTGCTAAAGTTTATCTGCTTAACCTGGCTGAACATGACGCCTGCAAGGCCTTTGTGGAAGAACACCTGAAAACCAGATGGATCGTCCCATCAAAATCCCCACAAGTGTCCCCTTTCTTCTTCATACCTAAGAAGAACGGCTCTCTTCACCCCTGCCAGGACTACTGATACTTGAACTCCCACACCATTCACAAAGCCTACCCGCTCCTGCTCATCCCGGAACTCATCAACAACATGAAGGAGTCCACATTCTTCACCAAGTTCGACATCTGCTGGGGGTATAACAACATTCGTATTCGAGAAGAAGATCAATGGAAAGCCGCGTTCATCACGCCACTAGGCCTCTTCGAACCCACCGTTATGTTCTTCGGCTTCAACAACACACCCCTCACCTTTCAAGCCTTCATGAATGACATCTTCTCAGACATGATCAGAGAGAAATGGTTGAAAATATACATGGACAACTTAGGTATCCATACCAAAGATGACATCGCCCTCCACCATGACCGTACTCACCATGTACTGCAATGCCTATGCAAACACGGCCTCTCCTTGAAGTTATCTAAATGCGCGTTCGACACTCCTCGCATGGAATACCTCAGTCTTGTCATTGGACAAGGCAAGATCAAGATGGATCTCACCAAGCTAGCGGCTATTCAGGACTGGAAACCCCCCTCATCGGTCAAGGGAATACACTCATTTATGGGTTTCACCAACTTCTATCAGAAATTCATCCCAGACTTCTCCAACATCGTCACCCCCTTGAACCTCCTCACCTGGAAGAACAAACCTTGGGCCTGGACTGGCTTTCAACAACACATGTTTGACCGGTTGAAGAATATCTTCTCCTCCGCCCCCATCCTTCTCATTCCCAACATCACCAAACCCTTCACCATCATATCAAATGCCTTCCTCATCGCAGCCGGAGCTGTCCTCATGCAATCTGATGTCAATGGAGATCCCCACCCCTGCGCTTACTTCTCCCATACCTTTGGCTCTGCTGAACGAAACTATGACATCTATGACAGGGAACTCCTTGCGGTCATCCTGGCTCTCGCGGTATGGCGCCAATACCTTCAAGGCACCCACCACCCGGTCACCATCATCACCGACCACAAAAATCTATCCTATGTCAAAGACCCCTGCAAACTCTCCTGCTGCCAAGCTTGTTGGTTGCTCTTCTTACAGGACTTCAACATTGTTTGGCATGTCATGCTGGGCACCAAGATGGGCCCCGCTGATACCCTCTCCCGAAAGAACTTGGTAGATACCTCATCTGACAACACTGACACTCCCATCATACCCGACCCCATCTCATCAATGCACTCAATCTTACCCTCGCCCACCACATCCAGTCGTCCTCTGCCTCCAATCCCCTCATCCTCTGCACCATCCGTAATGTTCAAGAGGGCTCCCCCCTCTTCCCACAATCCACTCTTACAGATTGGACCTTTGATGCCAGGCATCTCTACTACAAGGGGTGCATATATGTTCCGCCTGCCAACCACTCTGCCCTGCTCCATGCCCTTCACAACTCCCCCACCTCCGGTCATGCCAGTCACTTCCACACCAAAACCCTTGTTGAATGGGACTACTGGTGGCCTGGTCTCACCACCTTTGTCAACTCCTTCGTTGCTGGCTGCGCCACATGCCAATCGTCTAAAATTAACACCCACCCTACCCCCACTTTCTCCCATCCCCTCTACCATGGTCCTCCCTTTTAAACAGCTATCCATGGATTTAATCACCGATCTCCCACCTACCTAGGGACATGACTCCTTGTTGGTTGTGGTCAACCACAGCCTTTCGAAGGGGGTAATTTTATGCCCTTGTTCCAAGACCATTGATGCTCAAGGCATAGCCTCGCTCTTCTTCCACCATGTATTCAAACACTTCGGCCTCCATGATTCCATTATCTCTGATCGCAGCCCCCAATTCACATCCACCTTCACTAAAGAACTTGCATGCCTCCTGCGATACAACATCCGCCTCTCCACTGCCTACCACCCTCAGACTGATGGCCAAACTGAGCAGACCAATCAGGAAGTTGAAACATATTTGCACATCTTCTGCAGCAACAATCCCATGTCCTGGCCAGACCTCCTTACTACTGCCAAATTCCACCATAACTCCATGCCACATAGCTCCACCAAAGTCTTCCCATTCTCCCTCCTCCTAGGCTATGAACCACACTCCTACCCTGCACTTGGCAAAACTTTCCTCCCTGCACTTGAGAAATGCCTCTCTTGCCTGGAAAAGGCATGTGACAAGGCTCTTGCAGCTCATGACTCCGCTCATCGGATCATGACCAAACACTCCACCTGACACTTCTCCCCCTGGAAGGTTGGAGATAAAGTCTGGCTAGAAGCCTCCAATCTCCGCATTGACTACCCCTCTTGGAAACTGGCCCCCAAGTGTCTGGGTCCTTTTGAAATTACACAAGTTTTATCTCCACTCATATACCGCCTCTGATTACCACCCACATGGAAAATCCATGATGTCTTCCATGCCACTCTTCTCTCCACCTATCGCGAAACCCCCACTTTCAGTCCAAACTTCACCCAACCCCCACTGGATCTAATCAGATCAGAAGAAGAGTACGAAGTTGACAAGATAGTGTCACATTGGGGTGCCCCAGGATGCTGCAAGTACCTGACCACATGGAAAGGCTATCCGTCATCAGAGAACACCTGGGAACCCAAATCTAATCTTTGCCACACATAGGACATCCTTCAAGCTTATAAGTCCTCATGAAACCTTGCCTAACTCACCCCCTTCATCTCCCCCTTGTACATGCAACATGTCCTCCTCCTCCTCTATCTCCTCTGACTCCTCCAGATTGGCATCACCTATTCGCCTATGCCCCGTATTCCCAGCCCATCTGCCAGTCCACTTTTTACACCTACTCTACACCTCCATCATCATGGATAAGCACCTTCTCTTTTGTATAGAACAACAATCCTTGTTTCAGATTGATGAAGT
>JBBPTZ010000323.1:0-25923 GCA_038094315.1 Phylloporus cf. tubipes | reverse complement strand
TGAATCCAAGCGCTCCCTTGTTTTGCCCCTTAGCCGTGCTAAGGCCTTGTCCCTCTAAGTCTTAGGTCTTCTTCTGATAGACCTCTGTGTTGCTTCGGCCGTTGTCGTTGCGCAACACCACTTCGTCCTTCGTCACCTCAAAGCCCCTGAGGTCCCTCGACTCCCTGCGTATCGCAACAGTCGTCAGTCATTAGGAATTCCCTAGGACACTTCACCCATTGTCCCTCACCCCAGCTTGGTCCATCAGGTTCTTCAAGACTACGCTAGTCCCTACCCGGGCCTATCGTAACAGCTGTGTCTGACATTCTGGATCTATGTTCACAACACTACATGTAACACTTGAACCTTCAGCACCCCCTTAGGTTACCTAGTTGCTTTGCATATTGCAACCAGCTCTCAATCGCTAGGAAAGCCCTAGGATCTTCATCCCCTCCATCTGTTATGGTATTAGACAGGCCTTAGCCCCTGATGGATGCTATGTATTATTTTTCATTTCTCTATGCTTACTTTTACCCATAGACACGTGACGCTTCACTTTCACACTTGTCATGGTCGTCCACGGACAACCTCTTATCTTCTAACCTGTGCTAGATACAGCCCTTATTCCTTATCCATGACATGAGGCTGCGCCTTATCTATGTGCTTCCATTTCTTATGCCTCATGCCCTTCTTATCACACATGCATTGCACACATGTTTATGCTTATCTTTTATCTCCACGGATCTGTGATCCATCATGACTCATGATTCATGCCTTAGACGCATGTTATGCTTCTTATGACTCCCCATGACCCAGATACATGAGGACACCTCATGTTCTATGCCTCTAACATGCACAGGCAGCATGTTCATGCTTCTATGCCACATGATCCACGCCTTTGCAGCACACACAGCTATGCAAGGCTATGACCTTCCATTCCACACAGCCCTAAGGCTGTTCTCCTCATGGTGATACGCACAGACACCGCATGTTATGGACATATATAGATATGTATTGGTAGATTCGGTACAAACATGTACATACCCCTAGGTAGTATATAAAGGCCCAGAGCCAGCCAAGGGACCTCAGTTTGTCCTCTTGGTTTTCCCCCTCCAACCTTGGTAACCGGAGAGCCTTGGTGCACGCTCACCAAAATCCCCGTCTTGTTTGAGCAGCCTGTAGCACTTACGATTGGATTAGGTGTCAACACCTTTATTGGTTGTTGGGTTGTTTCAAGTACTACTCCTCAATTGACTCATTATCATCATCCTCACCACTTCCAGACTCTGTCTCGGACTCTCCCTCTTCATTAATCTTGTCATTGATTTCATCATCCTTATCACTGGCAGGTTCATTGATGGCATGTACTTTGACAATAGCAGGCTCCATGTTTGCATGAAACTCAGTTTCAAAGTTGGAGATGATTATACCAAATTTATTGTTCATATCATCATCTTCCTTGGTGTCTTGTGTACAGTCTCTGTCAATATGTTGGAATATCTATAAAGAGATATCATTGTTACTTACAGTCCCTCAGCAGCCCAATCAGCAAGCATCTTCTCAAGTTGAGGTCCCTTGGTGGGATGGTTCATAACATTTTCTATGCTTTGCAAAAGCTTTCCATACAATATTTCAAGCCCCATGAAACTGAGCTTCAGACAGATATCCATGCTGTTTGTCTTGTACTCAATCAAAACAAAATGGACCTATAGAGCATGGTGGGTCACTAAATGTGGTAATAATATTTACGCACTGTTGCAGCTACAAGTGCAAGTGCTTTTGTGGATATGGACTGATGGAATTCTGGGAATCTTTAGAGAGACTTTGATGTAGGACAATAAAAAATGGCATGACAAATTTGCTTAAGGACAGGATGGCTGAAATAAAGTGACTTTTCCTATGAATGCATCATCAATTGAAATATTGAATGTAAGAGAACAATATATGTATGCATTATGTTCTATCAAATAGCATGAGTTGTGCAGTAACCCTTGGGCAGTACCTTTGATAGCAGCTAAATGTGCTTCCTGAGACATTATGGAAGATGGATCCAGGCAATGAAATTTGTAACCTATAGGGACAATGTCCTGGGCCATTCTTTTCAGTATGCTGTGAAATGATCTGACATCGTCATAAAGCTGGTTATAATCAGTTACTTAACAATGTGGCCAAGCAAAATGGGTCTTACCAAGGTGGCCATAGAGGGTTTGTGGTGTGAGTAACCTGGAAACAATACTATTGAGCACAAGCAAAAGCAAGTGAACATATAGTATCTCTTTCAACCAGCCACCTATTTGCCTTGTAGTGTGCAATGACTGACAACAGAACCTCATAACATTCACTATCTATGGCAATTTGCTTGTCCAGAAGGAAGGGGTGGTTATGAAACAGAGCACATCACATGTCTGCTTTGGCAGTCTCTAATAGTCATGTCCAAAGGGGGGGTAGAAATTGATTTGCCATGGCTTGGCCTAGACACTAGCTTTCAGATTCTTGGAATACCTTCTATAATGGCCTTGTTCCACTGTGCCAGAAAGCTGCTGATCTGCTGCAACAGCAGTGGCTCCATCATCTGCACTATCAGTCCTGTTGTTCTGTGAGGAGGGGACACCTGTATGGATGCCTTGGGCGACAGGAGTCTCTTGACCTACAGGGAGTGTTTTGGGTCTCTGCCATATGATAGGAATTTTGTCTTCCTTTTGGGGATTGTATCCCATAGACTTATTACCAACTCAGCATCATTATGGGCCATCATTGTCCAGATAAGTTCCATCTTGAATGGCAAGAAGGCAGTCAGGGACCTATGGTGGTGGTTGTGCAAAAAGTGGCGATCAAGTATATCATAGTTGACATTGGCCTGAATATGTCCTTAGCTCAACTACTATCTGTGAGATATCTAGTGACTCACATGCTCATTGCTGCAGCACATAGCATTATTCTGCCCCTGGTTTGAATTGGGACAAGAGAGTGATAGTGAGGATGGGTCCTGCTGTACTGGTTACCCTGTGTTCAAAACATCATGTTGGGATAGAACATTCCAGGCTGTAGACTTATGAAGCTGTGAGGGGGGAGGGCATTCCTGGTGCTGAGCTGCCATGACTTCATCAGGCTGTGCAGCTTGATCATTCTGGACACTTCACTCCTCAGACTCTTCTCTGTCATGATAATGCATCTCGATTGTATTCTAGGTGACATCTATATCCATCTGAGTAACATCATTCTCAGAGTCAATGGGGAATAAAAGTCAGCCACAAGCAGCTGGCTTCTAGAAAGGCCTTGAAATCCAGTGTTTATTTAAACTGAGAAAATACTTACCTTACCCTGCTGACCATTAGGATGAGTGCTCAAGCCCTTTGGTGTACTATCAACTGCTACATCATTTTTGGAATGATTCCTTTTGTATTCTTTTAGGATTTGCCTGCTCATGAATAGTGCTTGAGGCTGCAAGCCAAAATGACCTTGGGAACCAGACTGGACAATGGACTATGAATTCAAGGCATCAGAGTCTGTGGTGTTCTCTGGCATCACATCCTAGTTAATGGACATAGTATATGATCTAGTGGTCATAATGTGTGACTGACCTTGACTTTCTGTTTGATGGTCCTTCTTTTCTTCAGTCTGCCTGGAGTAGGTGCCATCTGATTAATGGGTCCATTGCTAAAAACATTCTCATGTTGCTTGGTTGGACAGAGCAAAGATTCAATGGTGTGGGAAGTCTTCTCCAATTGGGCATTATGGCCACCTTTACCAGCTGTTGAGTGCCCTAATTTCCTTAACTGGAATGCAGGGGGCCTAGAATCAGATTGTTTAGTCATGGAGGAATTGCATGTTGGCATAGAATTGCAAATGAGACAAGAAACAAATGAAATGAAAGGTGAAAAGGGGACCTCAAGAAGGCCACCATGGTGCAGCAACTTTAAATAGAGTGCTGTAATTGTGAAATGCAACTAACTTACCTCTTTGTCTGCTACCTGGAGTGTTTTTCTTGACAAATTGTAGCCAAGGGATTGTTACGATTCACCCCTTTTCTCCCTTTGCACTTTCATGGACACTATTCCTTTTTTTCTACGATGACTTATCTCCCATACATTGGCTGATTATTACTCATCACTTCTTAGTCATTGTTTCCCCCATTCTATAGCACTTCTTTCTCACACTTAGTCATATTTCTTCAACATTGTTTCACAATGTTCCTTTTCTATCCCAACAATAGTTTCCTTTTGCTCACTTGGTCCATGCACTTTCTTCTTCTCTTTAAATACAGATCACACGCATATGTACAAACCTAAGCTATTTTTTCTTGGCAATACACCAAGTTGATTGCCTACTTCGAGTTTGTCTTGTCATTCACCTAGCCATCCTCCTCAACTCTCGATTTCCTCATAAGCCAGCCCACTTCCTTTTAGTTGTAGTTAGGCTTATGCCTCTACACCTCTTCATGTCCAGTCAAGCTTACACTTCTGACAACATTGTCTCATTAGTCCAAGGCTACACTCGCCTCTACCTGGATCAAGTATAACAAGGATGCTGTGAGAAATGTTGCAGCCCAAGGGCTTGTACTCCTGGCATGCCCTAAGCACTATTCAATCTTCTGTGGCATCCAACTGACACATTCTGTGGGTACATAATTGAAAATACATAATTGAAAAGTACGATGGGGTGAACAGAAATAAGATTAGAGCTATAAGTCAAAAGGTAACTGAGGGACTAGCATTCATCACAATGAGTTGTTGATACCTGTAGCAACCATGAAGCCATCTGGAATCCCCAACAGCAGCCTTTTGCTTGTCCTTTGCAGCTTGGACAGCATTTTGAAGGTCAACAATGGCCTGTTTGTAAGATTCAACCTCAGTACCAAGCTATTCATGCATTAGACAAAACCCACTGATCACAAGACACCTGCACTCACTCTCATAGCATTGCTTCCTCTAATCTGTTCATCTAACAATTGAAGCTTGTGTTCCTTGATTTCCAGGTTTCTTGTAAACTTCTTTCACTGCTCTTTCCTTTCCTGTCCTGCTCCTTCCCCCCCTCTAACTTGGCAAGCTGAGCTCAGGCCTAATCTAAGCTTCTCTCTGCTTCCAACAATTCTTAAACTCTCAACAGCATACTGCTTCTGCTAGGTGGTGCCTCACTACTAAGTATCCCAGATGGATCATAGACATTGCTGTTAAGAGTTACAGAGCGGACCTTGGCACTGAAGGTGACAGCATTAGCAGCCTCAGTGTCAGCACAGATGATGGTGTTGCCAAATACATAGGCCATAGCACAAGCAACTTCATTAGGATATCCAATAAGTGATAGTGCGACATTCACCTTCCTAGGAGCAAGATGTTTGATTTGCACTAGCTTCTGTTGGGATTACAAGACAGTTTGAGTTGCAACAGATTCATGTCATATATATGTGCATACCTGTGCAGAGAGCATAAAGGCATTGATCTTGTTAAGGGGTATCACTATTACATACTTTTTGAGTTTGCCATTCTGGAGAAGGTCTTTGCCAACATGTTTATCCTGGACCACAACACTGTATAGCTTGTTACCTGCAGCAGTTTCAAGCATGGTTGCTTTGTTAGAATGCTTGGGGGGACAGAAGTCAGGGTGGCAACAAGGCCTTTGATTTTGCTATGGTTGAAGTTGAGATGTGGCAACATATAGTCAAAGGTCAAGTTAGAAAGACAGTACTTAACAGCATCATGTGCCTGAAATGAGTGCATAGATTCCCTATCTTTGTTTGTTGATTGACTTTGCCTTGGGTGGTACAAAGCTCAATGTCGCATTGCTGCTGTTGCTTAGCACTCCAGCCACATTCAGCCAATTGATGCTTCAACTTGTCAAGCTCCCCTGCATCCTAGCAAGATTCTGCTGTCCCTGTTGAGCGTCTTTCTCCACATCCTTCTATTTTGCCTCTAGTAACGTTAGCTCCTTTTTGTTCATTGAGACCTTTAGATGATTTTGTTCTGCCTTGGCAGCAGCCTGTGCCAAACATGCCTTCACCTCTGCAATTTGACCCATATAGCCTCCCCCCATGTTCCCAGTGTTGGATGTCATCTGTTATGCTTGACCTGGGGAGAGGCAAGCATAGTCTCATAAGACCTGAGAGTGGAAGGCAAAGGGTGAGGGGTCCTAGGAATTTCCTAGCAACAGGCGTCTGTTGCGATACGCAGGAAGATAAGAAGGGTCTTGGGGCTGCCAAGGGGTCAAGGGATGAAGGGGTGTTGTGCAACAATGATGGTTGAAGCAACACAAAGGTCACTCAAAAGTAGACCTAAGATTTTAGAAGAGACAAGGCCTAAGCACAGCTTAGGGGCGAGACAAAGAGGTGCTTGGATTCAGATAGTAGTATAAGAAAGACAAGCATGAGAAATAAATATACATAAACAGCAGGTTTATATATGAAGGGGAAATGGGGATTACATAAGCAGGTATGGAAGGTCATGGAATGTTGTAGAACATTCATGATAAAGCGTTTGAGATAAGAGATAAGCAGAAGCAAATGGAAGTAAGTTGGTTACTGGGCAAATGGCTATTAGGCAATAGGGAATATGGGTATGGTGGTAACCAGCTGGGAGAAATGAGTGTCCAATGCATTGCTAGGATGGGCTAAGTAGTACATGGAAGGCAAGTGTAGAAGGAAAGAAAGAATTGTAACATCATCACACTAGTTAATAGTGTTTGAAGAAGTTCCTCAGAGTTGGCCAGCATGGCCAGTGTTGTATCATGAGATGATTTCACACTCTGATAAGCACTTTCAAGTTGCCTAACTTGACCTTGCTTATCCTTGAGTGAATCATGCAAGTTCTGAACTTCCTATTACACTTGACCTGGGTAGGGGCAAGCATAGTCTTGGATTATCAAGGTGATGCCATTAGAAGTGTATGCTTGACTAGGTGCAGAGAGGTCTAGAGGCAGGAGCCTGACTAGAGTCGGAGTGGAAGCATTGGTTGTATAGAAGGAAGAAGTCAAGGAGGTCAGCTAGGCAAATGACGAGACAGACTCATAGTAGATGATCAACTGGATGTATTCCAAGAAGAAATAGCTTAAAGTGTATATGTGCGTGTGACCAGTATTTGAGGGGAAGAGAAAAGCACATGGACCAAGGGTAGAAAAGGAAACTATCATTGAGATAGGCAAAGAACATTGTGGAACAACATCAAAGGAATATGACTAATCAAGAAAGAGAAATGCCATAGGATGGAGGAAACGATGACTGAGAAGTGATGAGTAACAATTGGCTGATGTGTGGAAGATGAGTCATCGTAAAAGAAAGGAGACAGTGTTCATAGGAATGTGAAGAGAAGAAAAGGAGTGAATTGTAACACTTCCTGCCAGGAAGTGGTGATGCTCTTTTTCTCCTCATTGATATTGCCATTTGCAAGCAAAATCTGAGTATGGAACTTCTTAAGCTCCTTGTCCAACTTGGCAATCTCTTCCTCAATCTTCTTCAGCTTCCCACCCTTTTTCCTTTCTGCTTCATGTTTTTTGCTGACTTCTTCATGCATGTTCTTTGCCACCATGCACTCCTTTTGCAGCCTTTTCCTTTGCTTATTGATAGCTTCTTTCTCCATCTTCTTGTTTTTGATGACCTCTCCTGCCATCTCAACCTTTCTCTTGGCATCAGTCCAATCCCATGCCCATAGCATGTGTTACGGTCGTATTGCTGTGACGTTCTGTCTTTCTTTTTTCCTTTGCTTACTCTGACCCTGACCCACATTGGGAGCACTATCTCTTCATAGTATTGCTGACCCGGCAGCTTCTCTATCCCACTTTCTGGCCTGATGCTGTTCCTTCAGATTCTACCAGACCAGGCCCCAGACTTTACTCTTGATCTTCTAGTATGTTCTATGGACAGCCTCTCTCCTCTGCTGCTTCTCTCATAGTGGCGTCATCATTCTACTACATTCACACTGACTCATACGTATTGACCAATCCGCAGTAGTTCCATCCGGTTCTACGGACTTCTGTCGCTTACATATAGTTTAGTATTTATACCACTGCTGCCTGTACTATAGTCCTCATTCTTGATCTGCGCAATCTAGCGTCATATCTTGAACCACCTTCTGGACCTCTATTAGCCTCTGTATGCTACGGAAGTACTCTGTGAGTTCCAAGGCAATTCCTTGAGAACCTCCCTCGTCCACCTTTGACCTGACGACCACTCCGTTGTCCACCCCCTTGGATTGAACCTTGGCAACTCCTGACGTTCCAGATCCTCTTTGTGACGCTATGCATAACAGCATATGCCTAACTTGCTTGAGTTCTGCCTGCTTCTTTTTCCACAAGAGTGTTAAACTTGGATCCTCCTGGGGAAAGTCCAGAGTTTCGGAGTGTCAGAGGTACCGAGGGGTATGGGGCAAGTCGAAGAGGGGTAAGGACTCTTGGTGCAGGACTTATGTGTCACACCCTTGTACTTGCAGTCCTCGGAGTTGGAGGTCAGAGAGGAGAGTCTGGAGACTCAAGTGTGGGAGAACAGGAGGTAGTTAAATCAATATTCAAACTAAACTATCTACAATGATTTTACAGGGTTTATATACTCCAGAGCTACACCAGATTTCTAAGCCAGAATGGACTATTACTGGAGTATTGGAAATATTGGTAATACAGAACTAAGACTGAGTAAGACAGAAAGGAGATGTACCGGAATATCGGAGCTGTGTGAAGCACAGCTCCCAAAGGAGAACAAGAGGTGGAACTAGTACAAACAGAGTAAGTGAGAACAAGGATATACATATGAGTAACAGAAATGGTCCGAGGTCAGGTGACCAGAGGATAGGAGAAATAACACCGGAGTTGGTGTGGAGTTGAGGAGCGGTGTTATGATAGGCCCGGGTAGGGACTAGTGTAGTCTTGAAAGACCTGAAGGACCAAGCGAGGGCAGGGGACGAGGGGCGAAGTGTCCTAGGGAATTCCTAGCGACGGACGACTGTTGTGATGCGCAGGGAGTCGAGGGACCTCAAGGGCGTTGAGGTGACAAAGGACGAAGTGGTGTTGCGCAACGACGACGGTCAAAGCAACACAGAGGTCTATCAGAAGAAGACCTAAGACTTAGAGAGACGAAGCCTTAGCACAGCTAAGGGGCAAGACAAAGGGAGTGCTTGGATTCAGGTGGATGTACAAGAAAGACAAGTGTGAGAAATAAAAGTACATGGTTGGCGGGTTTATATATGAAGGGGAAGAAAGATGAAGTAAGCGGAGAAGAGAAGGTCATGGAACGTGATGGAACGTTCATGACAAAGCGTCTATGACAAAAGATAAGTGGAGCGAATGGAAAGAGGCCGGTTAGTGTGCAAATGGCGATTGGAGGATAATGGATACGGGTATAGTAATAACCGGCTGAAAGGAATGAGCGTCCAACGTGTCACTGGGGTGGGCTAAGGAGTACAAGGAGACAAGCATATAAAGGGAGAAAAGAGGAAATCGTAACAAGTGAAGGCCAGAGTTGGACTTGTAAAAGCGGCATATGACAAAGAGGAACTGCTATTTTTCTGTGTGAAATTTCTCCAACTTGGATGAAATCTCCTTGACAAGGATTGAACTGAGTTTCTGGGTGCATTTATCCTTCTTGTCCATTGTCCACTTGGCTTTGTTTTTATGCTCTTTGAACATGCAAGTACCAGCTGCTTCCTCTACCATGCTGAGAATCTCTTGTGGTTGCATGTTAAGAACCTGATGGCTTTATTGTAAGTAATCTGAGCACAAATGCAGATGACTGACCTTGGTGATGTGACCTTGCATGATCAGGAAATTGGAATTGTTGATATTTAGCTGAATGCTCTGAAAAAGATTCTGGATTGTTTGCTGAGTTGATTTGTGCCCATTCAGCAGGTACTTTGATATGTTCAAAAGTGCAATCTTCACTTGTTAATGGGTTAGCAAACGTCAGATCCTTGTAATAAGTAGCTGACCTGACATAACTGTGATCTGCTTATAATTCTCCAATCCTGCTGGACTTTTTTCCTGGTTAGAGTTGTCAAAAACAATAATAACACTCACTTTGGTGACACCAGCTTGTCCACATTTGTAAATGAGATCTTGTTGGTTTTGGGCATGCATCTACAGACAAAGTTACAATTTGGATCCAATATACACAGATGATACACACCTGAACCATGTTTGTGATTCCAAGGACAAAACACATTGCATCTAGGATATTTGACTTGCCTGACCCATTCAAGTCAGTGATCACATTAAACAAAGGATCCCATTCTGTTATCTGTGTCCACACTAGATAAGACTTGAATCCTATACATAAGATCAGAGTGAAACCCTGCATGTCAGGCAAAGTAGAGATTCTCATTACCAACTCAAATCCATTTTCAATGATTGTAATGACTTGAGCCATGAGCTCCATTTGCTTTTGCACTTCAATAAGGGAGACTGCATATATATCTGCCAAAAAGTTGGATCTGGGTCTTGAAAAGGGTCCTTATAGAAGGGGACCAAATGCACAGTGGAAGTCAGATGCTTGCCAGAAGTTCAACAAAGAACCCATTGGCTGTGTGCTCGATGCAAAAGATGGTGTCAAAAGGGCCCTCAATGAAAGTGTCAATGAATGGGTTTGGCGAATCAGAGGCTGGCTTATGGACACATTGTGGCAGGTTTGATTATCCCATCAACTGTAATTGTATTTGAAGGGTGCCTGGACTTGTTAGTCATAGTGTCTTGATGGAGCACTTCTTGTGAGTCAAGGGCTTGTTAAAGGTCCTTACAAGTCATTTTGCAGTGATTGTTTTTTCATGCTATCATGGAGGTCATGGTGTATGGATATAGCTGAGGACTGCTGATCATCGATCCAAGTTGTATGAATCCATTCTATGATACTTGAGTTTGAACACAGAGCATGAAGTGCATATATTTCTTGAACATATGTAAATCATACAACTTTAGATATAGTGTAGAAGAAATCTTTATCAAAGTACTTGTTCAACAAAAAAGTTTGAGAGCCATAGATACTATTTGAATGTAAAAGTTGAACGTCAGCAACATGATCAAAATGAAGAATAATATATGCATAGGACCTCAGCTGATCTAATGGGAAAACATCTTCTGGGGACTCAATTGATGTGTGTGTCACCTTCTTGAGGACATAAAGACCTGTAGTAGACTTGGTCTCTGCACATTGTTGAGGTATGACATCTAGTCTTTGTGCATATACAAGAGCACAGTTGGCCCAAGGAGAACTGGCATGTTTGGGATGGGAAGGACACATGATTAGGCAAATAAGAATGATGACATGACCTGAGTATCCTGAGTTAATGAAAATTTTATATGCAGCAATGATATACCATCCAGATCACTGAGTGGCCATTGCTGTGACTGGTCCACTTGTAGTATTGCAGCATCATACCATCCATGTTCTCAAGTTGCATCAGGTGGATGAGCATTTACTGTGAACACATCCATTGCATCTTCTGGATGGTAATAGGACTTTTATTGCAGGCAGGCTTTGTGCCAGATTTGGAGCTCAGAAAATGGAAGATCTGCATCAGAACATGATTGCCTCATGCCAAAAGTGTGAAACATCTTCAAGCCTGGCTGCCCTTGGCATCTGACATAGTCAGCTAATGCTGCATGGAGATCTGGGAGTTTGAATATCAAAGCAACTTCATTAACCAAGATGCAGCAATGAGTAGGTTTAATGTTGAGATGAATTACAGTTGAGTCCACAATGATGGTTTGTGCTGGAAAACTGTGTCCAGCAGTAGGCATGACTGCTTCCTTCAACACAACCTGGAAGAAGTTGGTTGATTGGCACTTTCTGGACCAAAGATCATCTAAGATATTTCCTTTATTGTGGTCACCTAGATTGTCCCCGTCTCTCTCATTGTTATGAATGTCATTGTTTTGAGTTGTTGGGTCTTTGTCAGGGTCTTTCTTAGCTGTTAAAAGGCACAATGCAGTGGCAAAAAGATGGCACTTCTCATCATGATTGAGAGCATGAAAAATCTGGGAATTGTAATCATAATAATTGGTCATGGAGGTGGGGTCTTTAATAACTTCAATTGAAACAATCCAACAACAACAAGTGCTGCTATAGGCTGCTCAAAGAAGACAAGAGGGGAGTGTAACAACTGGCTCTCCATTGAAGGGGGAAAACCAAGAGGACAAACTAAGATCCTCTGGATTGGCATTGGGCCTTTATATACTACCTAGGGGTGTGTACATGTTTGTACCAAATCTACTGATACATAACCATATATGTCCATAACAATAACATGTGGCTACAGCATATATCACCATAAGGAGAACAGCCTTAGGGCTGTGTGGAATGGAAGTGTAAACGTGAGGTGTTTCATGTGCATCAGAAGAGAAGCATAACATGCAGACAACGCATGTATCTGAAGCATAAGAAGCATGGATCAAATAGAAGCATACCATGAGAATGTGGCATGTATCAAAGAAGGCATGAGGCATGGAAGATCAGAAGTGCATAAATGATAAGGCATGGCCTCATGTCATAGATAAGAGATAAGGGCTTTGTCTGGGCACAGAGTAGAAGATAAAAAGATAAAGTATCAGAGGCAATTGTGACAAGTGTGAAAGTGAATGGTCACATGTCTGTGGGTTGTTAGATAAGATAAGAGAAGAGAAGAGAAGAGAAGAGAATAAAAAATTATGCTAAGTCTGTTATAATGTGTCTGTAACAGGGATTGGTATTAGCGCAAGGAGAAGGAAAGCATGTGAGAAAGCTTTGTTCCTTGTGTGCATCTTGATGTTTGTGAGACTAATCAATAATAAATGGGCAACTCTGCCCCTGCACACATTTGTGATGTGAGTCTTATCTGAGGACAGAATAACACCACATAACATGGCACCAACAGGTATCTTCATCTGGAAAAAGGTAAGGCCTTTACAGTATGTATGTTTTTCTCAAGGGTTCTGACCTGTAGTTCCCAAGCATTGTCACCACTCATTCATTTGGTGTACACCCTTGTGTCATGCTGCAGAGATGTAAACAATCAATATGGCGTAAAATCCATCTTTCCTGCGAAAAAAGAGTGGTTGAAGAGTAGTTTGATACAGTCTATTGCATCATGGTAATATAGGGTAACTGGTTCCTTTGTCCTATGTTCAACAGGAATAACTTTGTAGCTCCAACATGGCCCTGGTGGCAGCATTTTAATCTGGGCACATAATTCACCTGCTGTTTTAAATGTAAGGGGTAGTTGCTGTGTCTATAAAGTATAAGGATTTCATGTAACATGTTTGTCTGATGTCAAAACTACATACCACTTCCATTGATAGATATCTGTCAATATTGGCCATACTGAGCTTTGATGTTGCAAGAAAATTTGCTTCCATCCAATCATTTGAGCTTGCAAATGGGTAGTATGGATTGGAATGTCAATAATCTGCATACTTGTTCTTGTAAAACTCCAAGAGGAAGGTTGCACCCATTTCATATATCACTAACACATCCTCAAAGTGATCTACCATGAATGCACATGAATACTGGGCTTTTGGAACTCTAGATGATGCAGCATCATCCATCATTGTGTCAACATCAGGAATCACTGGGTCAGATTGACCAGCCAGCAACTTATCTGGGGAAATGAAATAGAGTAAATCAGGATTGAATGGTTCAGAATATGGTGTGGTGTCATTAAAATCTGGGACTTCAACCATGCCCTGAGAAAGGACTGGAAGATAAGGAACTTCAAGCTAATAGTCATAATTCTTCTCATGGCAAGCAGAATGGGGTTGTAAAAGGTGAAACTTGACACCTTGTTTGCTGGGAAAGTGCTTGAGACATCTAGGGCAATTGAACATACAGAAAAGTGGGGAGGAAAAGACAAATGGTAAATGCATAAGTCAAGATTGCAATATGTAACTTTGGCATGAGAGCTCAACTGCTGACTTGAAGTTTTCTCCATCTGTCTGTTATATACTGTTTTTCCACCCAAGTCCAATTCTGGACTTCTAACTCAACTCCACGCCAACTCTGGGCATTTCCCTCCATCTCCTTGTCACCTGACCTTCAGACCTTTCCATATCTCCTTTTATCTATTCTTGTTCTCTGCCTCCATTTTATGTTAATCCCTTTTGTACTAGCTTTGCTTTCTGTTCCCCTCCAATTAAGCCTGTGCTTGCACAGCTCCAGCTTCCAGCACATATTCCTTTCATCTTATTCAGCTCCCTTGTTCCATTTTACTATTTGTAATACTCTGGTTACCTTTTGTTCTGTCTTAAAAATCCAGTGCAACTCCAAAAGTATATAAGTTATGTACTTCACTTTGTAATACCTCAGTTCAAATATCAACTATAACACCCCCTGTCTCTCCATGCCCACCCCTTGACTTCCCACTCAACGGACTCTGTCTGCACCCCCTTACTCTCACACTAAACCTCCTGTCCTTATGAATCATCTCTGCACCTCTATGATCCACCTCCACACCTCCATTCCAAAATTAGGACATGATAGTGCACAAGGGCGCAACACATAAGTCCTGCACCAAGTCCTATCCCCTCCAACCCCATCCCTTGCTAACTCCACTGTCATTCTCCTAGTACCCCTCCAGGAGTTCTTCAGACTCCTGTGAGCTCCAACAAACTCCAGACCTCTTTCCTGCAGTCCCTTCCAATCTCCAGACTCTCTAGCATCAGACATCCAATGGACATGTCCCTTTTTCTAGGAGTTTAAAGACAGTGGGGAATCAGTTTGTGACACTGTCTCTCTTTCTTCACTAAATTTCAAGTCCCTCAAATGGCCAACAAGCAGCATCATCTAGGTTCCTTGAATTTGTCCATTATGGATCAAGAAAACAGACCCTCAAATAGTGCTGTTCTACAGTCTCGTCTCCAACAATCCATCTTTCTGAATACTATTCCTGGGATGCTTCACACACACTCTTTCCATTTACTGCCTTTCTCAGAACTTCAAGTATCACCTCCTAAGCTCTTGGAACATTAATCTCAGTCATCTATTGCACCTGTTGGGACCACAGTTGGCACTCCTAGTGCAGTTGGCACCATTCAGAAGTCGCACACAGTTTTACAATTTGCAACACCTGCTCTGATTAGGAAATCACTCTTGGTGCCTTGAGATTTGACAGTCTCAAGCAGCACTTTATATACAGCAGTAAGTTGAATCTATTACATCTTGTGATAAACCTTCATCCATTGTACATGACAGCCAACTAATTGTGATCATTTCCTTGACATTGAAGTTGATTAGATGGAATTTGATGATACTGATGCTTAGCTGGTGCTTGAGGTTGCCAGAGCTCATTGCATCATCTGTTGCTTTGAGCAGGAGCTTGCTCAGGCAAAATGCCAAGAGAGTGCAATCCTTACTGAACTATACAAGCATCAGATTGAGGTCACAAGAACACAATATGATTTTGCTAAGTATAATTTAGGTGTCACCTGAGACCTGGTGGCCAACAATGGTATATCTGAGTCCATGACAGTTGCATGGCAGCCAAATGTGAAGTGCCCCTGCACATCCAGCTCCAGCTCCAATCAACATGGTGGTAAACTCTTTGTTTTTCATGTTTTCATGGCAGACTAATGAATTCCTTAGCAACATATTCTGCCTGGTCTTGTTCAGGCTCAGAGTTGTAAACTAGCTTTTGTTATGGCACTCATGCACTTTGCTTGTATGCTTCTGCTATTACTTTCTTGTCTCCCTTTCTTGTACAGTATATACCATTGCTGCATATATTGTAGTCTTTATTCTTGATCTTCGCAATATTAGTGTTGTATCTAGAAACATCCCTCCAGATCTCTAAGAGTCTCTGCACACTCTCAAGTTGCTCTGTGTGTTCCAAGGCCTTCCCCTTGTAAACTCCCTTTGTTTATGTTATGATTCTTTCTTTCCTTCTACACTTGCCTTCCATGTACTACTTAGCCCATCCTAGTGATGCATTGGATGCTCATTTCTCTCAACCAGTTACCACCATACCCATATTCCCTATCGCCCAATAGCCATTTGTCCAGTAACCGACTTACTTCCATTTGCTTCTGCTTATCTCTTATCTCAAACGCTTTATCATGAATGTTTTACAACATTTCATGACCTTCCATACCTGCTTATGTAATCCCCATTTCCCCTTCATATATAAACCTGCCGTTTATGTACATTTATTTCTCACACTTGTCTTTTTTGTACTACTACCTGAATCCAAGCACCCCTTTGTCTCACCCCTAAGCTGTGCTTAGGCCTTGTCTCTTCTAAAATCTTAGGTTTACTTCTGAGTGATCTCTGTGTTGCTTCGACCATCATTGTTGCACAACACCCCTTCATCCCTTGACTCCTTGACAGCCCCAAGACCCTTCTTGTCTTCCTGTGTATCACAACAGACACTTGTTGCTAGGAAATCCCTAGGACCCCTTGCCCTTTGCCTCCCACTCTCAGGTCTTATGAGACTACACTTGCCTCTCCCCAGGTCAAGCATAACAGTTTACCTTCAGACATCGACTTCTCTAGTCATCACCACCTTCAAATTGAACACTGGCCACTCCCACCATTCCAGATTTTGTTCATGACACTACACATAACAATATCATGCCCAACTCCAGGTCGAATGCTTGTCTATGCTAGCCAATACATTCAATTTCTCCATTCCTCATTGGGTTCACATATTGGCAATTACATTCCATGACAACCTACAAGGTGACCTTGCTATCCTAGCATTCCAGATGGGATTCAGAGAATTCCTTCATGATGTCAACAGATACATCCACAAACTGGCAGCCTATAGCCAACACCCCCTCACCCTCACTCACCCACCTTATCCACCATCCACTCCATCTGCATCTTCCACTGAGCTCACCTCTGCCAAGGTCATCACTCTAAATCATGCTGAAGCTATCCACATTAGAGGCCATGGAATAATCCCACTCACTACTGCTCATCCCCACTACAACAATACCTGCCTCAACTGCTGCTGTTTAGGCTACACATGCCCCCACTGCCCAGTTTATCAATGTCTCTTCTGTCATGCTTGGGTACCAGGCCATATCCAACAACATTGCCCCCTTTATCATCCACCCACACCTAGGTTCTCCCCCACATTCAGCTGATTTACCACATCCACCAGATCCTCCAGCCCTACTCATCCTCACTGCTTAACTCATATGTCCTCAGGAAGACATCATCCTCTTCCTGTTCCCCTTCCTGCTCTTCTTCTCCACCTCCATACACCCATAGTGACTATAAAAACAATTGGAGTGACAGCACGCAAGCCAATATTTGCGGTTCTCTGGGTGGTGTTAACTGTCACCTTGATTAGGTTCTCTGTTGGTACTTCAATTATAACTGGGGGGTAATGTTATGACTCATTCTTTTCCTTTACGCTTGTTTTCTTTGTACCACTTAGCCCATTCCAGCAATATATTGGATGCTCATTTCCTTTTGTTATGCTTGACCTGGATAGGGGCAGGTGTAGTCTTGTGAGACCTGAGGGTTGGGATGAAAGGACGAGGGGTCCTAGGGATTTCCTAGCAACAGGTGTCTGTTGTGATATGCAAGGAGACGAAGGGGCCTTGGGGCTACCAAGGACTTGGAGGACAAAAAGGTGTTGCGCAACAATGACAGTCAAAGCAACACAGAGGCTACTCTGAAGTAAGCCTAAGACTTAAAGGAGACAAGATCTAAGCTCAGCTTAGGAGCAGGACAAAAATGCACTTGGATTCAGGTGATAATACAAGAAAGACAAGTGTGAAAAGCTATAATACAGGAAAGACAGGTTTATATACTAAGAGGAAGTGGAGATGACATAAGCGAGAATGGAAGGTCAAGGAATGTTGTAGAACATTCATGATGAAGTGTCAGAGATAAGGAATAAGCACGGGCGAATGGAAAGAAGCCAGTTAGCATGCAAATGACTATTGGAGGATAAGAAGATTAGGTATTATTGTAACCGGCTAAAAAAGATGAGCATCCAACATATTGCTGGGATGGGCAAGGTAGTACAAGGAGACAAGTGTAAAAGGGGAAAAGAAAGGAATCGTAACATCTTTGGCCAGCTACTACAATACCTGTTCCTATCACCCAATAGCCATTTGCCCAGTAACTGGCCTCCTTCTATTCACTCATGTTTACCTCTTATCATAGATGCTTTGTGTTATGTGTAGTGTCACAAACAAGATCCAGAATAGTAGAAGTAGCTGGTGTTTAGTCCAAAGGTAATGACAATGGGGAAGGCCAACATCCAAAGATAATGATGACAGGGAAGGCTGATGTCTGAAGATAATGACAAAGGGGAAGGCTGATGTCCAAAGGTAAGCAAGGGGAGTTCACAAGGGAAAGGCCTTGAAACACACAGAGTGACTCAAGAGTATGCAGTGACTCAAAGAAATCCAAGGGGGTGGTTCAAGATACAATGTTAGTATTGCATAAATCAAGAATAAGGTCTAGTGTACAGGCAGCAATGGTATAAATACTCAGTGGTATGTAAGCAGTGAAATGTAAGGAAATCACATGAAACAACTGCAGATAACACATACATATGAGTAACATGAGAGAGAAATGGGAAAACAAGGCTGTCATGAGAGAGGTGGCCAGAACAAGAAGGCTGTCTATGAAAATGTACAAGAAGATCAAGAAGTAAGTCCAGGGCCCTGTCTGGAAGGATCCAAAGGAATGGCTTAGGGCCAAAATGCAGGATTATAGATACTACTGGATCAGTGATACCAAGAGGGCATAATGCTCCATGACAAAGGTCAGGGTAGTAGTAGGAAACAGGAGGAAGGGAAGATGAATGCACACAGTGGTTTGTCCATAGTGGAGATCCCCCTTGTGGTAAGAGATGTAGGGGAGGTAAGAAGTAACCAGGCAGTCAGTATAAGGAAAAAAGGGGCTGCAGTTGGCCAATAGAAAATCCCCAAGGGAACTGAACCATAACACTTTGTCATGAATGTTCCACAACATTCCATGACCTTTTTTTCTCACTTATGTAAACTTTATTTCCATCTCATATATAAACCCACCTTTTATGTACAATAACTTCTTACACTTGTTTTTCTTATACTACTATCTGAAATCCAAGCCCCTTGCCCCTGTTCCTTAGCTGTGCTAAGGCCTTGTCTCACTTTAGTCTTAAGCCCACTATTGAGTGGCTTCTGTATTGCTTTGACCATCATCATTGCACAACACCCCTTTGCCCCTTTGACACCTTGATGCCCTCAAGATTCCTTTGTCTCCCTGCATATCACAACAGATGTCCATCACTAGGAAATCCCTAGAACTTCTTCGCCCTTTGTCCCTCTTGTCCCTCAGGTTTATGAGACTACACCTATCCCTACCCAGGTCAAGCATAACACTAGATATAAATATATTATCTCCATTAAATTGTGAAATACCATATCATTGGCATGTCATGACAACACATGACAATCATGCATGCAGGACATATCAGTAAGTCAGAAAAATGATCCTAAGTGGTTTCAAACTGGTTTTAAACCAATCCCTTGGTAAATACTTAGCTGAGATCCTTATTCACCTTTTTAGACCACCTTCATCCAATCATACCTCTGGAATGGCCTAACAAAAAGTTGTCAAGTGGTAATGTTATTGTCTGTCTCTCTGATGCAGAGCAAGTGCAATGAGCAAAGTCATAGCACAACACATTGGTATGGTGCCCATGAGTCATGATTGCCTTATCTGGCATCAGCGGAGTTTAATATTTTTGGTGATGCTATTACAAGCCACCGACCGATCTGATCCTCATCACGCCCCAAATATGCAACGATCTCCGAACCGACGCCTGGTCTCTCCACGCGCACACCGCCCACGACCACTAAACTCACCAAGCTCACCTCTTGGCGGACAGCACAGCGTACAAAGAGATTTCCGTTCCGAGACCCCCATCCCTGGGACGGTCAGCAGAGTAAACGGAAAGACGCGGATGGACCATCGTGGCGGCTCATCCTGACCTGCGGAACGATGCAGAACGATCAAGTTGTGGTGCTCGTTTTCCCCGTCGCGTTGGCACAGGCAAGAGTACGAAACAGGATCGAATTGCGTGATCGCACGTTTTTCGTGTACCTCGTCACGATGGTCCGATCGTGTTCGGTATAACAGAGCAAACATTGTTTGACCTCGATAAGGTCCGTTCTGTACTATTTCGGTGGTCCGAGACTCGGCTCACGGGAAGCTGCTATAGAAAATATGGGACAGCGGCATCGGACTCAGTTCTTGGCTCGTACAGCTCTTCTCTGACGAAGGTACAGAAGCAAACCGAACCATGTATGATCTGCGTCAATCTCTCTTTAGCACCGACGCGCGACATATCTTGGAGTTAGGTACGCCGCCTGATGAAAGACGCCTATATGGTTGATAGACGAACCTTGCTAGGCGCAGGGACTGGGATAGTCACCATCACGCTGGCCATTCTTCACTCCCTGTTGGACCCCTCTCATCAGTCTGATTCCATTATCACCACGGATCTGCGTGCGTACCGAACACTCGACCCGCGTCATACCATTCATTCGAACTAACAGTCTCTGCGATTCCCATCCTGCAAGACAACATCGCCTCAAATCACGTCCTGATGCACAGATGCATCCCTCAAGCTAAGGTCTTGGACTGGGAAGACGAGGAAATTCCGCCATCGGTCCAAGTTCAATTAGAGGCTGAACTGGACGTCATCATGTATGCGTCTTCGTTGATGCCAAATTCACTCTGATGCAATGCATTCGACGCAGTATGGCAGATGTCACTTACAACACAGCGTCCTTTTCCGCTCTCACCGGGACCCTCTCACGACTCATGCAGCGTTGCAAGCGCGACGCGGACGGACGTCGTCCAAAGATCCTCATGGGCTACAAAGAACGACATTCGGACGAACGTTTGCTCTGGGATCGTGCCAGAAACGTTGGGATCGATTTTCAACAGATTGCACGGGTCGACGGTGCCGGTGGGAACCCAGTCGAAATCTGGCTCGGATGACCAGGGCGCGGTATGTTTTCCTTTCTTTTAATGCGATTTGCGCATGGTCTGTTGGAAAACTGACTTTCTATTTAGCACAGCGAGCGCTTGGGGACAGTGATTCGTCGTTGAAAAATTAGCATCCACAACGGTATCCGTCGGATTTCTAAATGCGCCCGTACAAGTGCATTCGACGGCGAGAAAGCAACAAGATGGCACCGTTTGGAAGGCATGTTCACGTTGTCAAGTACAAACGCTCTCGATCATCTTGTCGAGACCCTTTAAGAATTCGGAACCACAAAATTACATAGTTCCTCTCATCGTCACGTGTCGTGTCGTTTATCGATTAGACTGAGCGACGGCGGTATCGGTAAGTATCTCGATTCTCAATCAGCACAAGCATCCGTCACGGAACCCGCTAGACAACAGCGAGGGCCGGAAAAGACATGGGAAGAGTGGGGAACGAGCGCGGGTAGGGGTACCAATACCCGTTGTATCCTGCGGTTCCGTAGCTGTCGATCTTAGCGGTAGCGGGGGTGAAACATGGGCAACCGGACTCGAAGGGGCATGATGAACAATTACACAACAGCACAGTAGAGGATGAATAGTCCCAGCGCACGACGAACGAACCCTGGACCAGAATCCGACTGGGTGTGCTAGGGACATCCAATGAAGGAAAGAACAATAATATTGGACCATACAACAAGAACATACGATAGATACAACAAGACAATGGAGGTAGGAGCAGGGAAAAAAAACAAACAGGGTGAAGGTAGGTGGGGCGAAAAACGGCAAGACAAAGCGAGGAGACGCGAACCCAGCCATCGTCGAGGAACGGGAGAGGAATGCGGAACGCGATGACTTCCGCATATATACGATACGATGGATCGACGTCGGAGCCCGAAAATGCCTCACCCTCGACAGGTCTGCCTGAATACGCCGTCCATCGATAGAAAGTCACGAATGCGTCCCGTCCCCACTCCCCGAAGTCGATAGACAACTCCTGCACATCATCCACCCTGGCAACGTCACCGTGAGCGACACCTTTTTGCGGCCTGCATGATCCTGGTCGAGGGTGAGTCCAAGAACTGTCGCCGAAACACACGATGCGCACCGTGACGCGTAAATCACCGATGCGGGGTTCTGGTTCGTCGTTTTCGCGCCTAGTCTAGGAGGAAAGAAGCGATCGAGGTGCGTTGAGCATAAATGAGAGAGAAAACACACCAGGTCAACTGTAACGATATTCCCACCGCGGAACGTGTCCGTGTTCCTGCTCGATTGGTCGTCTATCTGCTGAGTCGTATAAGGCAAAGTTGACGATCACAAATACGTGACGCACAGGGCTCGTCGAAGCGCCGTTTACACCGCGTGAAGTATCCATGACAGACGTATCTCCGCCAGATGGCGCCGACCCATCGCTCGCTAGCTGTATCAAGTGGGCAACAAGCTATCCAGCGAGGTGACCATCACAAAAAAAAGACGTACAGGGCTCGTCATAATGACTTGTCCACTTGATGAGGCCTCGTTAACAGGAACACCACCGTCCGTAGGTATAGATGTAGTAGTCCCATGCTGCATCTACAGGCATGATGGGAATGCAGTTACCAGCGAAAGAATGATATTATACCGAGCCGGTCGCTTTTGAACGTGGAGCGCCTCGTCTTCTTCGCAAGGCATTTTTGACGTCATCCGTCCACGATGAAGGAGTCGCTGTAGGTGGGCTAAATTTCACCACCGTTCGCTAGGATGCGCACGTCAATCTCTAGATCAAGTTCGTTCCGTCAAGCGCACTCACTTTTATGCGTTGGCCCATGGCCATTCTCGAAGGTACTGCATTCACATTCCTACCCGAGGGTGGCGGTCGAGTGATTGCGCCGGGGGGGCACGACAATTGATTGGATGTGTCCAAGGTCGTCTCCTTGTTGTGCTTCCACTTTGGTATACTCATTTTGAACTTTGCAAGGCGCTGGGATGACTTGGTCTCATTCAGTGGCGCTTCTGTTGGTGCCGCAGGTGGGTACACCGCGGGGAGAGCATCTGGTAATCTGGGTGCAGGACGAGACGAACTTCGCACCGGCACTTTCTCGGGTACATGGGTAGAAGCGACCGGAGATGGTGGCTCCGGGGAGTGTGAGTAAACAAATAATACTGGAACATAATGATACCGACCTCTTCAAAGTCGAAAAGGGGTTCTGGCACACTAGAAGGCAACTCGGCCTATGTGATAGTGAGTACTTGCTTCAAAAGGCAATTGAGTGCATACATCGAGATCGCTTCTACTACCTTGGCCGGGCTCGTTGGGTTCTCCCTGTAAATGGTGTCGGTGTAAAGTTTTCGGCGAGAGTGACCCAATCCTACCAGGAAGGTGTCGGGTTGATAGTTACGATTCTCAGGCTTGAGGGAGTTAGGATCAAAATCAATCTATATGCAGCATGATGGAACAATACACAATACTTACAATGATCTGTGGTAGATGTTCAATGATGATTTTCCCATCCATTCTACCGATTGCAATCAGCTGGTCATTCGGTGACACTGCAATTGATCCTATATCTTGAAGGTGCTCGACGAGAGCAAGTTGGTCGTGCGTCGTCATGTCCCAAAACGTAATGGCGTGGCCTGCAGAGTATATGATGAATTTCCCGTGCTTCGGTAGGGCTATACACGATTCATAGGTGCTCTCCGGGACTGTCCATTCCGAGACCGTCGACCCGGTGGCTGCACTGAATTCCATGACCTTGCTGCCAGACACAACAAAGATGTGGTCTCCAAACCAGGCGAGACCATTGTTGAAAAGCGGCGTGACGTTCAGTTTAATTTCCACGAGCAAGCTGCCGTTGCCGCTGTCGTAGACTCCAACGCCATCTCGTGTGCCAGTCGCCATTCCATTACCGTCTGGTGAGAATTTGGCCGCTATGACCGACTGCTCGTGGCGGAGCATTCGTACACGTTGACATGTGGCCACGTCCCAGATGGAGGCGATGGGGTTGTTCGATGCGGAGACGAGCTGCATCGAGTCTGGCGAGAAGTCGACCGCATGGACGGTATACGAGTAGTCCTCGTGTAAGGAGACTCGCTCGCGCGTCTCCATATTCCACAGCAACACTTCGCCCATGATCGTTCCGCCCGCCGCCCATTTTCCGTTGTCGGACACCGCGAGACACAAGATACCGTTCCGCGTTGGCATCGTTCCTATTTCCTTGCCGTCTTCGACTCGCCACAGTTGAACTACGTCCTTGAAGCCGCTGCTCACAAGATACGCGCCATTGGCTGAAAATTTCAGCGCACGAATCTCGTCACGGCCATCAATCTCGATTGATGGCACACGCCCATCATTTTGTTCTTGTCCCGGAAAGCAGTCAGCTCGAACACGGGATCCATCTTGTCGGTACGTACTAGTCATGGTGGATGGCACTGTCGTCTACCAGCGACACGATGGAGCAGCACAAATCGCGGGCGTCAAGGGTCCTACGCCCTTGGCCTCGTGTTCACGGCATTCCTGCCAGGTGTCGTGATTTGAGCCTTCGTCTGGGTCCGTGCGCTAATTCAATCGCCTGAGTATTTCTTCGTCATCGGTTGTGTCGGAAATTTCCGAGTGCCGGGTGACCTGTTCTCACTCAGGCTTCTATTCGCTTAACGAGCTAAGGTACCAGCAATGACATAAGACAATGACTCAATAGGACTCCAGACACTCCATTCACAAATTAAATATTTTACTTCCCTTGTTTGTACTAATTGAAGCATCTGTGGCTTGTGGAAATGTGAAAGAAAACAATTAATTTGTGGGTAACTTAAAGTTGGGATGAAACTTTAAGTATATCTGCATATCTTTTCTAGCAATAAATATGTAAAAAATTTGGCTTGAAAAAATAAGCAGCAAAATATATAATTTCACATAATCTTTTTTAGGAACAAGAGATGTCAAATTTTAACATTATTTTACATTTCTTCAGAAACATAATATTTTTAAAACAAGAAAAGTGGTCAGGCACTCATTAAACACTTATTAGACACTTGTTAGCCACTCTGTCACAAACTGGTTCCCCACTGTTTTCAAACCCCTGGAGAGGAGGGGGTGAAACAACCCAACAACCAATAAAGGTGTTGACACCTAATCCAATCGTAAGTGCTACAGGCTGCTCAAACAGAACGGGGATTTTGGTGAGCGTGCACCAAGGCTCTCCGGTTACCAAGGTTGGAGGGGGAAAACCAAGAGGACAAACTGAGGTCCCTTGGTTGGCTCTGGGCCTTTATATACTACTCTACTGTATGTACATGTTTGTACCGAATCTACCGATATGTATCTATATATGTCCATAACATGCGGTGTCCGTGCGTATCACCATGAGGAGAACAGCCATGGGGCTGTGTGGAATGGAAGGTCATAGCCATACATGCCTCCTGTGCATGGATCAAGTGGCGTAGAAGCATGAACATGCTGCCTGTGCATGTTAGAAGCATGGAACATGAGGCGTACTCATGTATCTGGGTCATGGGGAGTCATGAGAAGCGTAACATGCGTCTAAGGCATGGATCGTGAGTCATAAGGGTCATGAGATCCGTGGAGATAAGTAGAGAAGCATAAACATGCATGCAATGCATGTGCGATAAGAAAGGCATGAGGCATAGAAGTGGAAGAGCATAAGATAAGGCTCAGCCTCATGTCGTGGATAAGAGATAAGGGCTGTGTCTAGCACAGGTTAGAAGATAAGAGGTTGTCTGTGTGGGGCGACCGTGACAAGTGTGAACGTGAAGCGTCACGTGTCTGTAAAGTAAAAGGAAATGAGTATAGAAAATGAAAAATATAACATAGCGTCCGTTAGGGGCTAAGGCCCGTCTGATACCGTAACAGAATGAGGGAAGAGGGGTGAGCCCTCCTGAACATTTTGGATAGCTTTAAGGACAAGGGGATCGGACTGGGAGAAGGACTGAATGTGACGGGTGAGGGTGAGGTCTAGTGCATTAATGACAACCGGGTCTGGAACAATGGAGGCATCATTGTTGTCGGAGGAGGTATCTACGAGGTCCTTTCGGGAGAGTGCGTCAGCTGGTCCCATCTTGGTACCAGGTGT
>JBBPTZ010000322.1:0-25958 GCA_038094315.1 Phylloporus cf. tubipes | reverse complement strand
ACCAGAGGATAGGGAAAATCACACTGGAGTTGGTGTGGAGTTGAGGAGCGGAGACCGGAGTTGGACTTGTAGAAAACAGCATATGACAGTATCCCCCTCTTAGGCCTGAACCCCTGAAGGCCTTGTGGATAATGCGTGCTTGGAACAATGCGGACTAAGCAGACTAAGCGGAATAAGCGGTCGGGTGCGGAGTCCGAAATTATACCCATATAAGTCCAACGCGGGACGGACTTGCTTCTTAACTTCTAACCACTACCATTACCAACCAACCACGACATGTCTACCGCTGCGACCACCCCATCCCTTGCCGACATCATGGAGTGGGAAGACGCTCGGATCGTCAAGCACGATGACGACGACGAGGAGACGGCCGACGCCAAATACGCGGAGCGAAAGCGTCGAGCGAAGGCGAGGAAGGAGGAGGAGGCACAACGGAAAGCGGCGGAGGAGGAGACGAGGAGAGTGGCGGAGGAGGCGGCGAGAGTAGTGGCGGAGGAGGAAGGATGGTGGGTAGCGGAGGCAGAGGTGCAGCGCGTGCTGGAAGCGGGTCGACGGAGGCTGGAGGAGGCGAGACGACAGGCGGCGGAAGCGGCGGTGGAGATCTCGGCGAAGGCGCAAGAGCAGGCGGAGGATGAGGCCGCCAGGAAGAGGGTAAGTGCCCATTCATCTAAGTCGGACCGAGCTGACAACGGGGTAGGCCCGCGACATCGCGGCACAGCAGCAGCGTCGAGAGGAAAAGGGGAAGGCGGTGGTGAGGCAGCCACTGCCGGAGTGCCGGAGGTGCAAGGCCCGGGGGCTCAAGTGCGAGCTTGGGCCGGGGAAGTCCTCGTCTTGTGTGGCGTGCCAGGAGGCGAAGGCGAAGTGCGAACGACCGGGGGAGGAGAAGCCGGAGCGGAAGAGAGTAAGGGGGACGGAGGACGACGGAGAACAGAGGAGGAAAAGGAAGAAGGGGTCGGAGGAGGAGGGAACGCCGGTGGCGGGGCCAAGTGGTGGGGAGGACCCAGTCGCGGCGGGGTTGCACGCGATCGCTCAGTCGATCGATGCGCTCCGTCGCATGGTAAAGGTCCAAAACGAGCAGATGGAGAGGCAGACGAACGCTTTCGAGCGTTTCGTCGAGATGGTGGAGGAGCGCTTCTTCCCGGAGCGGGAGGAGCGCTGGGTGTCGATGGAGAGCGGAGATGAGGAGGAGGTGAGGGCGGAGTTGGGGGAGTTGAGCGACTCCGGGGTGAGGCGGACGGGGTCGGGAGGAAAGGGAAAAAAGGCGGAAAAGAAGTAGTACAGTAATTAGTACTTCTTTTTTTTTTTTTTTTTTTTTTAATCAAGTTCTTTGGCGCGAACCCTGGAGTGGAAACAGAGTGAATCAAGCGGAGTGTGGACCGGGCTTGTCCGGATAGCGGGAGTGGTAGTCCCGGACAAGGTCGGCAGCATGCTCAAGTTCCGTGGCTAAGAGCCACGAGGTTTCTTCGTCAGTGCCTTCGTATCTGGACCAGCGGACTAAGTACAGGAGTTTGCAGTTGCGTCGATGGCGATCGATCTTTGAGTCGAGGACCTCTGCTATCTCATACTCCAGTTCGCCCTCGACATCGACCGGAGGTGGCGGAGGTTGAGTCTGGTTCGGAATGGTATTAGGAACGGCAGGTTCGAGTTGGGAGACGTGGAACATGGGGTGGACGGACTTCATGGAGTCGGGGAGGCGAAGGGTAAAGGAGTGCGTGCCGGCCTTGGCAATGATAGGGTACGGACCAAGGTTCTTTTCCGACAACTTTTTGGAGGGGCGTGTTGAGCGGAAATACTTAGCCTTCACGAAGACCTGGTCGCCGACTTGGAAGTCTGGCGCCGGAGATCGTTTGGCATCGGCCAGTCCTTGGTAGCGGACTTGCGCGGCAGCAATTTCTTCGCGGAGGTACTCTTGGAGGGAATCGAGGTCAGCTGTATACTCCATAGCTCTAGAGGAGGTAAGGTCCTTCTCTGGATGGACTGTGATGTTCGGGTGATAACCCTTATTGGCGAAGAACGGGGAAATGCCAGTGGTAGCGTTCGGAGCGTTGTTGTAGGAGAACTCCGCTAGAGGCAGGAGTTCGGACCAGTTATCTTGTTGGTAGTTGCAGTAAACGCGCAAATACTGTTCAAGTGTTTGGTTCATACGCTCGGTTTGTCCATCGCCTTCGGGGTGGTATCCGGAGGTGAAGTGGAGACGGATGTCTAGGGCCTTTCCTAAAGAGCGGAAAAAGTGGGATACAAACTCGGTTCCTCGATCGGAGGTGACATGGGAAGGAACTCCGTGCTTGGAGAACACATGGAGGAGGAACAACTTTGCTAACTCCGGGGATGTGATCTTGTCGTCGGTCGGGATGAAGATGCACTGTTTGGTGAGGCGGTCGACAACGACGAGGATAGCGGTGAAACCGGAGGAGGCAGGGAGTTGCTCTATAAAATCCATGGAGATGGAGTTCCAGGGCTTTTCGGGGATGGGGAGTTGCTTCAGGAGTCCGTACGGCTTGTGTCTAGGGACCTTGGCGCGAGAGCAAGCTGTACAAGAGGAAACATACTCCTTAACAAATGTTCGGATTCCGGGCCAAGTGTACTCTCTCCGGATCAGTTCCAGGGTGCGGTTCTGACCGAAGTGACCGGAGACGGGGTGGTCATGCTTAAAGCGGAGTACGCGTAGGCGAAGGTCATCGGAGTCTGGAACGTAGATGTGGTCGTCGAGGCGGAGGAAGCCATCAGGATCGACAGACCAGCGAGAGTCGGTGAAGGGTGCCTCGGAGAGGTGGATTGAGGCGAGGGGATCGGAGGGGAGTGCTGAAAGAATGTCGTTGTGGAGTTTCTCTTGGTCGAACATGGCACTAGCCTGGAGTACTGGAGACTCGAGGTAAGTAGCCCAGAGGGACGACGCAAGCTGTTCCTGGGTGAAGATGGGGCGGAAGTTATGGGGATTGACGCGAGCGTAGTCCTTATCCCCCTCTTTTGGGTAGACGTCCCATCGTCTAGTTAAAGCGTCGGGTTTAGCTCCGAGTCGTCCGGGGCGGAAGCGGATGACCATGTTGAATTGGGAGAGGAACTCCGACCACCGGGCCTGCTGGCGGGTGAGGAGTTTCGTCGTGGCAAAGTACTCAAGGTTCTTGTGGTCCATGACAACATCTACCAGAGAAGCGGAACCTTCTAGGTAGTGACGCCATGTCCGGAAAGCCTCGTGGATAGCGAGTAGCTCCTTGTCGTGGGTGTCATAGTTGAGTTCGGCGGAATGGAGCATCCTGGAGTAGTAGCCGACGGGACAGATTTCCTCGTCCGCGCAACGGATGGAGAGGATACCCGCGATTGCGTAGTCGGAGGTGTCGGTTTCTACTATAATAGGGGC
Organism: Phylloporus cf. tubipes; assembly: GCA_038094315.1. NCBI lineage: Eukaryota > Fungi > Basidiomycota > Agaricomycetes > Boletales > Boletaceae > Phylloporus > Phylloporus cf. tubipes. The sequence continues at coordinate 22,600 of JBBPTZ010000322.1, read as the reverse complement.
GTCCGGAACCCAATGGGTGAGAATAGGAGCGGAGGTGAATGCTTCTTTGAGGTTGCGGAATGCAGTGCGACAGGCGTCGGAGAATTGCCACGGAGTACCCTTGCGGGTGAGGCGAGTAAGCGGAACAACGATGTGAGAATAATTATGAATGAAACGCTGGTAGAAATTTGCGAAACCAAGGAAGGACTGGACATCGCAGACCTTCCGAGGTTCCGGCCAATCCTTGATAGCCTTGACTTTCTCGGCGGACATGGTCAGTCCGGCCAGAGAGAGGATATAGCCGAGGTACTCGGTAGTGTCGGTGTGGAACTCGCATTTTTCAGGTTTGGCGTATAGTCCATGTTTGCGGAGTTGACGGAGGACCTCCCGGACATGCTCCTTATGGGCAGCCTTGTCCGAGGAGAAAATGAGAATGTCGTCCAGGTAAACAATAACGTAGACGTCTAATAAATCTGTGAAGATGGTGTTGATGAACCGCTGGAATGCCGCGGGGGCGTTCGTAAGTCCGAACGGCATCACGAGCCATTCATACGACCCATATCGCGTCCGGAACGACGTTTTCCATTCGTCACCTTCTGCGATCCGGACTAGGTGGTAGGCGTGCCGGAGGTCGATCTTGGTATAAATGTTAGCGCGGCTCGGAGCGTCTAGGAGGTCGGAGATGCGGGGGAGTGGGTAGCGGTCTTTCTTCGTGATTCGGTTGAGTCCACGGAAGTCGACGCAAAGGCGGAGGGAACCGTCCTTCTTGCGGACAAACAGGACCGGAGCAGCATGAGCCGAGGAGGAAGGGCGGATGAAACCGTTGGCGAGGTGCTCGTCCAGGAATGTGCGGAGGGACTCGAGCTCGGAGGCGGAGAGCGAGTAAAGTGTACCTAAAGGAGGTGTGGCGCCTTCCTCAAGATCGATCTTCAGATCGTGTTCGCGGTGCGGAGGGAGCTGGGAAGCTTTGCTCTTGCTAAACACGTCTGCAAGGTCATGGTACTCCAGAGGAATTCCGGAGAGGTCGATCTTCTCGGGGGAGGTAGAGGAAGCGCGGAAAATGAAGGGATGTCATAAGAAAGAACGGAGACAGAGGGCATGAGAGAGCGGGGGTCGAAAAGAGCGGACGTGTTGAGACGAACCTCCTTGAGTGCACGGGCGGAGCCAATGCAACCTCGATTTCGTGCGGAGTCGTCGAGGTCGCAGACTATTTTTTCGCCTCTGTGCTGGAGGCCTCCGGTTTGGCTTCCGGAGGGGCGGTCTGCACAGCGCGAGCCTTGGATGCTCGGGAGGAGGACTTAGGGCAGTCCTTCGCCATGTGGCCATCCTGGCCACAGAACATGCAGAGCTTGTTGTCGAAGCGGCGCTTGCACTCGGCCGCGGTGAGTTTGCCGTCCTTGCCCAACTTTGACGAAAGGTCGGGCTTGGAGCCGGAGTTACCGGCGGGCTTGGAGTCCCTCGAGCCGGAGCTCTTGGGTTTGTCGGAGGTGCGGGTAGAGTCGGATGAAGATGTGGTGTCGGACTTGTTGCTCTTCGGCGGCTGGCTCCCAGAGTTGGAACCAGACGCTCTATTCGCCCGGTTGACCTCCTCCTTGCGCTCCCAGTAGCGATGATCGATCTGCTGCGCAAGAGTGCGGAGGTCATAGAGGTTGCCGGGCTTGCCTTGACGAGACAGCTCGTCCTTGATGCGATCAGGGAGCCCATTGTAGAAGCTGCGGCGGAGCACGCCGGGACCCCATTCCCGGACTTGGCTCGCCAGCCGGTTCCAATGGACTATGTAGTTCGAGATCCGCTGCGTGTCCTTCATGCGGAGGTGCTCGAGTTGAGCCTCCGCGTCTGCAACGGGATCATGCGGGCCAAAGTTGGACTGGAGCTCAAAGAGGAATGCCTCCCAGCTATCCATCCAGAGCGGACGGAATTGCGGAGGGCCTGCTCCGAGAAGGTCCGGTTCAAAGTACTCGAGGGCCACGCCCTTCAAGTAGGATTGGGCGAACGTGATCTTGGCGCGTTCGCAGCGGAAAGCCTTGGGGTTCGCTTGGAAATTCAGCTCGCACTGAACTACGAACGGGCGGAGTTTCTTGGGGTCCAGACCGTCGAACGGGTCTGGCTCCCGGACCTTAGTTTTGTTGGTGGAGTCGGATGACCGGCGGCGGAGTGCCTGCCTGGTCATATCGCGGATAGCATCGGCGAGTTGGTTGAAGGGCTCGAAGCCCAGAGGTACGTCGTTGGGGTCTTCGTCGTCTTCGTCAGGAAAACCTTGCTCCGGATCTTCCGGTTCCGAGTCGGAAGGATCGGAGTGGTCGGACGGAGGCTCATCACCTGGGCCATCTGGATCTGTAGGGGGCGGCGCAAAGGGATCTTCTTCGATTTCTTCAATATGTGACTCCGGTAGTGGAGTCAACGGGGATGTGTAGGGGCCGTATGGTGCGACGCGACGACGATGAGCGGAGATAGTCGGGTTGGTGTCTCTCCGTGCCGTGGGGTTGGGGGGTCGGCGGGGCGCGGAGGAAATGGAGGGGTTGGCGTCTCCTCGAGCCGTTAGGCTAAAGAAGTCACCGGGGATGGTGCGAGTAGAGCCGAAGGCTGACTCCAGCTGCTCGCGACGAGTAGTAGTGCGGGACATCTATGAGAAAGAGACGGAAGCAAGCGAGTACAAGAGTGAGTTTGAATATACTGTTAAACTCGGATCCTCCTGGGGGGAAGTCTGGAGTTTCGGAGTGTCGGAGGTACCGAGGGGTACGGGGCGAGTCGGAGAGGGGCGAGGACTCTTGGCGCAGGACTTATGTGTCGTGCCCTTGTACTCATGGTCCTCGGAGTCGGAGGTCAGAGAGGAGAGTCTTAGAGACTCGAGTGTGGGAAGACAGGAGGTAGTTAAATCGATATTCGAACTGAAGTATCTACAACAAATTTACAGAGTTTATATACTAACGGAGTTGCACCGGATTCATAAGCCGGAACGGAGGGTTACCAGAGTATTACAAATGTTAGTAAGACGGAACTAGGGAATGAGTAAGACGGAAAAGAGATATACCGGAATACCGGAGCTGTGCTTCGCACAGCTCCTGGAGGAGAACAAGAGGCGGAACTAGTACAAACGGAGTAAGTGAGAACAAGGATATACATATGGGTAACAGGAATGGTCCGAGGGTCAGGTGACCAGAGGATAGGGGAAATCACACCGGAGTTGGTATGGAGTTGAGGAGCGGAGACCGGAGTTGGACTTGTAGAAAGCGGCATATGACAACTAGGGACTATCCTAGTGCTTGCCCTTGGCCTTTATATACCTTTCTTGTATTTACATTCATGTATACTACATCTACAATATCCTGTGTCAGAAAACATGAGGAGTACACATGCATTTAATAGAACTTCAAGAACTAGAGTGCACACTGGTATCTGTTGTATAGCCCTAGTATTTCTAAGTTGTGTTGACTAGTTCTGACTTGAGCTTTGTACTTGCCTTCTATTTTGGGACTGATGAGTCAGCCATGAGGATTACCATGAGGCACTTATCTGTGGCATGCAGCAGCCTTGAGGTTGGTAAGGTTTGCACAGCCATGTGCTGCCCAGGTACAGCCAAGCACTGCTTTAGCACAGATATCTGCACAGCCCTGCACTGCTGTGCATTGCCTCCATGACTCACTTTGACTAGTGTTGGCTAAGTCCTGATTAAGGGTTAGGTGTCAAGATAAGTGTAGATATTGCATAGAAAATGCAGTAGGGCATATAAAAGGTCAGGAAAATTAGTGAAAAATAGAGATGAAATAGGGCGATCATAACAACAGATACCCTAATTCTTGTGATTCTATTAGATGCATGCATACTCCTCATGTCCACTGACACAGGATATTGTAGATATAGTGTACACAAATGTAAATACTAGAAAATACATATAAAGGCCAAGGGCAAGCACTAGGATTTTCCCTAGTCTTGTTCTCTTGGAGATTTCCTAGTTCCTACTAGCATTCTAAAGTCTAAGGCCCCTACTTGTTTCTAAGGGTAAGTGGTCGGTCCTTAGGGGCTAGTCATTTCACCCCCTATGATTTTTGAGTGTGGTAATAATCCACATTACACACATATTAGACTAAGAAGCTGAATATTAAGGCTATGACTGAGTGAAATATATTTAATATGTGGCCTTGAAACTCAAACACCATTCATAATCTCAGATGTCCTGTTATAACAAGGCTAATTAGTAGAAAATGCTTGTTGATAGTGGTGGGAAAGAATTTGGGTGGTGTGAGAAAATATGTGACACTTTTCAAACTCAGACATACTATTTACATGTGTATCTTTGATTGTATGACAAAATAACAGTTGGTATTACTTGATTTGGATTAGATTTCACTTGTTTTAACAAAAAATGCAAAACTATTACATAGAACATGGTCTCAAAGTTGGCTGCAAGTTTGTCAAAAGTTTTCTCACTACTAGAGGTAGCAGCATTGGCCAAGTGGTTGTGTGAGAATGAAACTCCATGACCTTTACTCATCTTGCTTAGGATTATCATAATTCTAGATTTGTCCAAAGCATAGAGGATGGGGTTGATAGCAAAGTAGGCATGCATGATCTTCATTCAATGCATGGTGTTGGCAGGTTCTCTAGAGAAGTTGGCAGGTAGGGCCACTTTGAGCTCAGTGGTGAAAGACATGAGGAATGACTCTACTATAACTTGAATAGGGCTGGGGGTATGAGTGGGCAAAGGTATGAGTGTCAAGGGGCTAGGTCAGGCTGACAGGGGAAGGCTTGTGAGCTGGGATCAAGGATGACAAGGGATATATGATGTGTGAGGGATGGTGTTTTTATTGTCCAACTGCAGAGGACAGAAGCAGGAGATTCTCAAAGGGTTGGCTATGTTGATGAGAGTGGGTCAGTCCTGCTTCTAGATAGGAGGGACAGAGGGAGATTCTTGATTTTTTGTTATGTATAGTGTATGCAATAAGATCCAGACCATCAAGAGTTATTGACAATCAAACCAAAGGGACAAAGGTAGCAAAGGGCATGAACAAGGAAGTGGGTCTTGAAATAGACAAAGCATTTCAAAAGCATGCAAAGGCTCACAAAGGTCCAAGGGGAACGAGACTAGATTGTATGCAAGTAAAGCATAGATCAAGAATGCAGTATAGTATATGTGGCAGCAGTATAAATACTGTTCAGTATGTAAGCACCAGAATGTGATGGAATTGCATGGAAGTGCTGTGGACTGAGTCATCTATCAGCAGGTAGTGTGAGATAGCAGAACTACAAGGCTGTTATAAGAAAGGTGGTCAAGAAGATAAGCTGTCCATGGAATACAGGGAAATACCAGGGATAATACCAAGACCCCTTCCAGTAGAAATGAAAAGAATGGTGTGGAATTAGGAAAGCAAAAAGACATTCTGTCAGTTCAGTGATACAATTAGTAAATAGTGTTTCCAACCAGACTCTAGGTCAAGGTAAGAGAAAGAGAAAAGGAAAACAGACTGGCAAACAAGCACAAATGTAACAGCTTCCAATCCTGGATAGCCTTTAACTTGGTACTGTCCATCTCAATTTTTCCCTAACCAATGATGAGATCCAAGTACTTCATACAGGGGGTATCAAAGGAGCATTTGGAGAGCTTTAGCACAAGACCATGTTCCCAAAAATATTGTAGGACCCAATAGGTTCATTTGTGATGAGAGTGATATTGTCTTTAGTGTGAATGCCAAGGTTGTCCATGTATATCTTTAGCCACTTTTCTCCAATCATGTTAGCAAAGATATCATTTATGAAAGCCTAAAACATGGGGGAGCATTGTTGAATCTGAAAAACATGACCATGGGTTTGAAGAGACCAAATGGGATGATGAAGGCTGTCTTCCATTGGTCCTCCTCTCGGATGCAGATGTTGTTGTAGCCCCAATGAACATTAAACTTGGTGAACAGAGTGGACTCTTTCATGTTGTCAATAAGTTCTGGAATGAGGGGAAGAGAGTAGGTGTTGCAGATGGTGTGGAAGTTTAGATAGTGGTAGTCTTGACATGAATAAAGGGATCCATCTTTCTTGGGCACAAAAAAGAACAGGAATGCTTGAAGGGATTTAGACAGGATAATCCACCCAGTCTTTAGGTGTTCTTTAACAAATGCTTTACAGGCCTTGTGTTTAGCAGGGTTTATCAGGTAGATTTTGGCAATCTTTGGGACAAAGGAGGGTTTGAGCTTGATGGTATGGTCATAAGAGCAGTGAGGGGGAAGTTTCTTGTGGGTCTTTTTAGAGAAAACATCAGCAAAGTCCTTACACTAGTCTGGAATCTCCTGTTCTTTAGGTGTGTTCTTTGTTACACTTGACCTGGGCAGGGGCGGGCATATTCTTGTAGGACCTGAAGGCTGGGGCGAGGAGGCGAAGAGTCTTAGGGATTTCCTAGTAACAGGTGTCTGTTGCAATACACAGGGAGACGACAAGGCCTTGGGGATGCCAAGGATTCAGAGGATTCAGAGGTGTTATGCAATGACAACGGTCAAAGCAACACAGAGGCTATTCAGAAGTAAGCCTAAGACTTAAGAAGACAAGGCCTAAGCACAGCTTAGGAATGGGACAAGGGATGTGCTTGGATTCAGGTGGAAGTACAAAAAAGACAAGCATAGGGAACTATAGTATAGGAATGGTAGGTTTATATACTAGGGAGAAGGAAGATGACATAAGTGGGCAAGGAAGGTCACAGAATGTTATGGAACATTTGTGATGAAGCATCAGTGATATGAGATAAGCAAGGGCAAATGGAAGGAAGCTGGTTAGCATGAAAATGGCTATTGAAGGATAGGGAATACGGGTATGGTAGTAACTGGCTGAAGGAAATGAGCATCCAATGCATCACTGGAATGAGCTAGGAAATACAAGGACAACAAGCATAACAAGAAAAGAATGAATGAATTGTAACATTCTTCTGGGCAAGTTGCATGGAGATAGTGATCCTGTCAACTTCAATGGAGGGAAAGTATCATTGGTCATAGAGTTTGGTTATTTTCTAATCAACATCTAGTCCAAGGTATTGAATCAGGTAGCATTGGGGGGTGTATAGTTTGTCATTGATGGGGCAAGGGGTGCAAGGCAGGGTGATGTGGTTGGTGGCCCAGTCAATACAAGGGTTCCATTTCTGGAGCCATGGCATTCTGAGTATAATTTGGCAGCACCCAAGGCTGAGTACCATGAGTTCCTCTTCATTGTTTGTGAAGGGAAACTTAAAAGTGACCTGCATTTTCCAGTGGATCATTCCCTTGGTGTTGGTGGTGCCGTCTGCATTGTAAGCGATAATCAGGTGGGAAAGGCATTGCAAAAGGAAGTTTGCATGAGTGAAAAGGCTGATGTTAATGAAGTTTCCAGTAATGCTGGAGTCAATAAAGTTGACAGTTTTTTCAAGAGCTTGCAGCTCAACCAGAACAAGAAGTGTATGTTTATTTGGCAAGGCTACAATTACATTGGAGATGATAAGGAAAGAAGATGTTGAGGTGGCTTTCTTGGCTAAAAATCCAAAGTGTTAATGGCTGCTATGAAGGTGTCTTCTTTAACTATGTCTTCAAAGCATACTTTAAGGATTTGGAGGATCTCATTCTTGTTCTTGCCCTGGATCTTCAGGGTGCTGATATACATGTCAATAGTAGAGGGGAAAGCAGAGGTGGATGCAGCTGGGATAGTAGAGGCAGGAGCAATCTCAGTGTTTCAAATGTTCTGGAGGTAATAAGGGAAAGTGGATGCTGGGGTGCTCAAGGCACTATGGCATTGGCCTGCATTATGGCCTTTCTTATAGCAGCAGAAGCACAAGCTATCTTTGACACATTTGGTGTGTTTGGTGGGCATAAGCTTGTTGAGACAGACAATATCAACATTCATGGCATTGGAATCAAGGGTGGAATGATGTTGAATGAGGGAGGGAGCAGTGCAGCCTTTCTGAAGCATATTCATCTGTGTAAGCTAGGTGTGGAAGGCCTTGGCTTTGGTGATCCAATCAGTCATGGTGGGGGTCTTCTTGATATCTAAGATCAGCATGAGAATGTGAGAGTCAAGCCTCAACAAGAAGATATTGATGAGGATTTCTTGGTCCATCATCCTGGTCTTAAATGCCAGGTTTTGGAAGTCCATGATAAACTTTTGAAAGCCATTATTAGTAACACCTCCAATGGTACAGAAGGATTTCTGCCTGAGCTTAGCAAGCTCATAGTGGGTGATGGCTTTGATATTAAAGGGATAAAATGTGGTTTCAAAGTTAGCAGCAAGTTTGTTGAAGGTTTTTTTGCTGGCAGGAGTAGCAGTGTTGGCTATGTGGTCATACCACATTTCTAAGAAGGAAACACCACAACCCTTACTCACTTTGTTCAATGTCATTATGACTTTAGCCTTATCCAAGGTGTAGAGCATAGGGTTGATGGCAAAGTATGCATGCATGGCTTTCATTTAGCATATGACATTAGTGAATTCTTCAGAGAAGTCAGTGGATAGGGCCACTTTGAGTTTGGTAGTGAACATGAGGGGTGACTAGGAAGGGATGACCTGGATAGGACTAGGAGTACAAGTGGATAGAGGTACAAGGGGTGAAGGGCTAGGTCATGCAGACAAGGAAAGGCTTGTGAGCTGGGATTGATGGATGTGGGAGAAGTATGATATGTGAGGGGCAGGGTTTTTGTTGTCCAACTGCAGAGGGTGAAAATAAGAGGTTCTTGAAGAGTGAGCTATGTTGACAAAGGTGGATTGGTCTGACAGAAGGAGATTCTTGATCTTTTGTTATGCAAAGCATATGCAATGAGATCCAGAATGTCAAGAATGGTCAGCATTCAATTCAAGGGACAAAGGTAAATGAAGGGCATATATAAGGGAATAAGCCTTAGCACAGACAGAGCAACTCTAAAGCATGCAAAGGCTTAAAGAGATCCAGAGGAGTGATTCAAGATAGTATGCTAGTATTGCATGATTAAGAATACAGTACATGTACAAGGTGGCAGATTTATAGTAGTAGTCTGTTAGCTAAGTGAGAAAATGAGCAAGAATATAATGGAATAGTCTGCAGAGTAGCTAATGGCTGCAGAGTGTGGGATAAGTTGAAGAGACAAGATGGTATTGTAAGATAACAACAAAGTCATGAGAACAAAGTGACAATAAAGAGATATATATACAAAAGAAAAGTGGAGGGATTTATGCAAGTGTGAACAGGGGGTCTGGGAAAGCAAAGGAAATGAGGAGCTGCAAGAAAAAAAGAGAAAATTGTAACATTATTTCTAACTTTGGGATTTGAAATGATTGAAAGTGCCATTTTTCCCTTAATGATCCCCAGCAGTAATAATGGCAGGTTTATAGTGGTGGAATTCATATAACACCTTGTTGAAAGCATAAAGAGTTTCATCAAAAAGAAAGACACTTTGCACAAGAAAGATAAAGTCTATAATGGCATAAAGAGCTCAAAGGACCTCTTTTGGAACAGCACCTCCACAATTGCTGGTAACAGTTTTTCAAGTTCTCAATGTTCCTTGCCTGACATCTGCTTTGTCAAAGTATAACTTCAGTAACTCTGGAGTCATGTATGCACCAACTCTGAAGATATTTTTTCTTTCTTTTTCTTATTCAGACCACTTTAGATCATTTCTGGTATGTTACATCTTCCCACATGCAGTATGGTGGTGTTCCTACTCCTCCCAACCTTGTGCTGCTGTGCCCTTTATCTTTCCAGATATGGAACACCTAATTTCACCTACTCTACTCTGAAGTTGTTTGGAGTTAAGTGTTATGCTTGACCCAGGTGGGGGTGAGCATAGACTCAACTGGCTGGACAATGTCGACAGAAGTGAAGGCTTGACTGGACGCAGAGAATGCTAGAGGCATAAGCCAGGATGGAGCAAGAGAGCATTGGAGGGTAATTGGAAAAAGGTTGTCAAGGAGGGCAGCTAGGCGAACGATGAGACAAACTTGAAGTAGGCGATTGACTTGATGTATTGTCAAGTAGAAATAGCTTAGGTTGTACATGTGTGTGCGACCAGTATTTAAGAGAAGGGGAAAGCACACAGACCAAGAGTGAAAAAGAAAACTATCGTTGAGATAGGAAAAGAACATTGTAGAACAACATTGAAGGAATATGACTAAGTAGAGAAAGAAATGCTATATGATGGGAGAAGACGATGACTAGTGAATGATGAGTAATATCGGCCGGTGGAATAGGGATGTGTCATCGTAGAAGAAGGGATATGGTGTCCATGAGAAGAAGAAAGAATAAAGGGGTGAATCGTAACATTAAGTGTACACATGTCTTTGTAATATTTAAATCTTCAAACTTCTCACTCTTATCTTAGTTGTATTCTACCCCAGTAGCATATTCTGAGATAAGATCCCTCTTTTTCTCTATTACTTTGAATATCATATTTACCTTATTTCAGTTGGGTCTTGCTGCCTCTATTTTAATTGACATACTTGAGAGTGGAGACTCTATTCAGCCAATGCCATATTCCTGTTTATGGCTGGAGGACTGAAAGGCAGTGATCAAGCTCAGGGCCACCAATGATGTTGATTACCCAACAAATACAATGGTCAAAATAGAACTTATGTCATTCATGAAGTGTATTAGGGGTGAGAAACATTGATGGGCATGCCTTGCCCCAGTCTTTCCAGAATGGATGGACAATGCTATTCAGGTGAACAGCAAGACAGACTTTGTGGAATGCAGCAATGGGTGTTACAATTTGCCCCTCTCTTTCTCTTCTTCTCATGGACACCATTCTCCTTTTGTATAATGACTCACCTCCCTTTTCATCAGCCAATTACCCATCACTTGCCTGTCATCACATTCCCTTTCCACCAGTAGCCTTTTTCCCTCATTATTAGTCATACTCCTTTGATATTGTTCCTTAATGTTTCTTTTCTATTCTGGCAATACTTTCCTTTCTGACTCTTTGTCCATGCACTTTTTTTTTCACCTTAAATACTGGTTGCATGCACCCATGTATGCTAAGCTAGTTCTTCTTGGCAATATACCAAGCAATTTGCTTACCTTGAGTCTGTCTTGTTGTTCACCTAGTCTTCCTTCTTGACCAATCCTTGATGCTCTCACTAGTCACTGTCCCAGTCAACCCTAGTCAGACCTATACCTCTAGAATACCCCATATCCTGTCAAGCTTATGCTTTGGTTGACATCATCTAGCTATCCAAGGCTATACTCACCTCTATCTTGGTCTAGCATAACAAAAGAACTAGCTTCTCAAGATCACCTACCATTATGTAGAGCACTCCCACCATTGCACACCCACTGCATCAAAACCCCCATCTCTGGGAAGCTCATTGTTTACCCTACTAAGAATCACAGCCCCATTCTGAGTTCTCCAGCTCCTTAGTCAATTCTGAGGACACTCACTCCATTGACATAAAATCACCATTCCCCATCCTAGAAACTGTCCAACTTGGACAAGACCTTGCACATCAGCTTTCTGCTAGTGCCATCATACCATGAAGCCCTACCCCACCATCACCCACTTCCATCTCTAGCCATTCCCCATTCCACCTTAGACCATGCATACTCTATTATGTGAAGTGTAGACAAAGGAGATCCAGGATGGTGGGAGTGGCTGACATCAAAACTGAAGGTGTATTCAAAGGTAGTGAAGGGGGTTCACAAGAGGGAAGCCTTGGAACTCACAGAGTGATTCAAGAGTGTGCAGTAACTCAGAGAGGTCTGGGTGATGGTTCAAGATACTATGCTTGAATTGCAAGATAACTATAGCTAACTACAGGAACAAGTAGTCAAGGCTAAGACAATGTAGTGTGTGGAAATATTGGAAGTGAGTATAAGTAAGGTGCAAAGAATACAAGTGCTGCAAAGGTAGACAAGGGACAAGTTGGTATTGTAGAATAGTAATAAAGTCAAGAGAACAAGTAATAACAAGATAATACATACTCAAAGGTGAAACAATAATGTAGGGGGATCTTTGCAAGCATGAAAGCTAGGTAGCACATCAAGTAAACAGCAGGAACAGGAGGCAGCAAGGAAAAGGGAAAAACTATAACATACCCCTGTGCCAACCCATATCCATGTCTTCATCCAAACCCATGGAACTCTATGTTGGAATCTCCAAAGAATGCAATGGATCTCCATCCAAAGCCACCCAATGACTCACCTCAGTTTGTCTCTACCTTCTTATCAATGGGAAGATTTATGATAACAATGACAAGTGAATCAGATTCACTCTATCATACATGAAAAAGGAAACCACCCTCATCTGGGCCTTCATCTGCATTCAAAAGGCTCTAGACAACAACACCTTTGGAACATTCAAAAGCACCAACATTCAAGCCAAGGCTATTTCTTGGCTTGCCAACACCAGAGTATGGGATGACTTGTTCCTTCCCAAATACCTTTCCCAGTTCAAGCTCAAAGTCATCAAAGCTGAACTCAACAAAACTACCCATGCCTCCACCATCATCACCTATCTCCAAGCCAGAATACCTTCCTGGCTCATGGATTGCATGTGCTCCCTTGACACTTTCCCTTTCACCATTACCACCTGGTACAAAAAGATTGATCTTTTCATATGGAAAAAGAACCATGCTGCCCAAATCACCAAACAACAGTCCCACTTCATCACATTGTTTTTCCACCCCTGCATCCACACCCATGCCACCCAGAAAGACCCCAACCCTATGGACATTGACTGCCTCACCCACCTTACCCTAGAAGAACACACCAAATGCATCAAGGAAGGATTATGCCTTTGTTGTTGCAAGAAGAACTACTTTGCCCAAGAGTACCTTGGAACCACCCCTTCTCCCCTCCCACAATGCTCTAACCTTCATCCACCAGCCAAAAAGGTGGGAACTGTCGAAGCCACCATGGTTTCCATCCAAGAAATCAATAAAGAAGAAGTCATCATAGAACATCTCTCCACCAACCTGGACTGTGCTCTGGTTGAGTACCAGCAGGATTTTTAGAGCAGAAGCACTCCCCAACACAAGTAGCTTCTGTACTCAATGTAACTGTATCTCAGACCAAATCAAAACCCCACTTATTGTACATCCCAATTCAACTCATTACCTCTGAGAACACTCTCAAAGTTGTCAAAACCACTGCCCTCCTGGACAGCAGTGCCCAGATCTATTGCATAGACTGGAATTTTGTCAAATGAAACTGGGTTCCCATTCAAAAGCTCCCCTCCCCTTTCCTCATCTGAAACACCAACAAATCTACCAATACTGAATGCCAGTATGAAGCCATCCTCTTTGTCAAAATCAGCGACATCACTCAGAAAGTCCATTTCTACATTATGAATGGAGGAAAGGAAAACATTATCCTCAGACACCTCTGGTTTGCTGCCACCAACCATAGTATTAACTGGAAGAAAGGCACTGTCACCATTGACCAGGCAAGAGATTGATCTCTTAACCTCTTCTTCTCCCACCTTGCAGCTCACACTGCCTCTGTTATGCTTGACCCAGGTAGAGGCAAATGTAGTCTTGAACTTGCTAGACAATGTCTTCTGAAGTAGGTGCTTGATGGGACATGGAGTATCTAGAGGCATAGATGTTATGCATAGCATTGCAAGGAGATTTGGAACATTGGAAGTGGCCAAGGTTCAATCCAAAGGTGATGATGATGGAACAGTCGACATGTCAAAGGTAAGTGAAGGGGATTCTCAAGGGGAAGGCCTTGGAACATGCAGAGTGACTCAATAGCACGCAGGGGCTAACAGAGGTCTGGGGAGTGGTTCAAGAAACAATGCTAGATTGTGAAGATCAAGAATGGGGACTAGAGTACATGCAGTGAAGGTATAAATACTTGATGGTACATAAGCAGTAGAAGCCAGTGGAAGTGGATGGAACTACTGTGGATTAAATACGTATGAGTCAAGTGGGAAGGAAGCGGGACGATGATGCTGCTGTGAGAGAAATGGTGGAGGAGGTAAGCTGTCTGTGAAACATGTGAGACAATCAAGATGTAAGTCCAGGGCCTGGTCTGGTAGGATCCAAAGAAATGGTGTCAGGCCAGAAAGTGGGGTAGAGACACTACCAGGTTAGTGATACAACAAAGAGATAGTGTTCCCAACAGGGGTTGGGGTCAGAGTAGGTGAAGGAAAAGAGAAAAACAGAAGCACTGTAGAAAACACCTAGGTCCTGCAGGTGGATAAAAAGGAGTAGCCCGACCCGGTTAGTAGCAAGGGTTAAGGTGGAAGGGTATGAAAGGTTTGTCCCAAGGGTAGCAGAAGAGAACAAAAGTAGAAAGATGATGCTTAGGAGTCATTCCCCAACCAGGTGAGCTCGCATCCACTGTCCGTGCACTCCCCAAGCTTTAGAGGCTAGTATAGGACTCTTCCATGAGGGTCTGGCTGGTACTAGGGTGGATAGTTGTATGCAAAATCACTGATGTCAGTAGGATCTCTTGCCTACGAGCTGGGTAGAGAGAGGAGGGTCCAGAAGGCTTAGGACCATCATAAAAGGGAGAATGAAAGATGATTTCAAAATACATAAGACACCCTTTTATAGTTTGGGCATACCTGAGACTCTAAGTTTCACATGCTAATGGAGTCCATAGCAACTGATGCAACATCAAGGATAAGGGGGAGTATAGTAGTCGTGAAGGGAGTAAGCCCATTTTGAGTAGTAGCGCAAACATGGTATAATAGAAGCTAAGAAAAAGATAGTAGGGAAGCACTCACCAATGAGCCTAGGCACATGAACAGAGGACTAAGGACATGTATGGACAGATGCAGATGTTCCAGATGGTCATGAAGTATCCTGTAGCCAGATAGTAGGTTCCAGGCAGACTGGATGGTCAGCAGGATGGACCGGATGATTAGGAAGCGGAGATGAGCAAATGTAAGTGATCCTAGGACTTGGGAGAACATACAATTTCATACATAGGGAGCCCAGGATCCCTACAGCACACAATAATACAACCATAACAATAGGCCTAACTAGAGTCAATAATGAAGGGTGCTAAGGATTAAGAAGGGAGGTCAAGAAGTGAGGCTAGGTGAACAATGAGACAGGCTCAAAGTGGGTGAACGGCTTGGTTGATTGCCAAGAAGAACTAGCTTGGAATATACATATGTGTGTAACTGGTATTTAAGTGAAGGGGAAAGGGCACACAAACCAAGGATGTAAAAGGGGACTATTGTTGAGATAGAAAAGGAATAACATAGAATGTTGTTGAAGAATGGTGACTAAGTGTGAGAAGGAAGTGCTATTGGGTGAAAGGGGATGATGACAAGTAAGTGGTGAATAAGTTGGCCAATGGGTGGGAAATAAGTCATTGTAGGAAAAGGAAAGTGATGTCCATGAGAAAAGGGGGTGAATCGCAACAGCCTTCCTATCCAAGAACACTCAACCTACCCCTCCAACTTCTAAACCCCAGACCCCAAAGCATATCTCCCTTGATTCCCAAGAGATGGAGAGTCTCTGCCACTATCTTGAAGCTGAGCTATCCAAACAGTTCATGGAAAGGATCCAATTCATCTACACCATCAACTGCATTGAATGATGTGGATCCTGTTTTGCAAACCCCCAGCTCATGGCAATGGTGCAAAGAATCACCACATCCACCCTCCTTGCCCAGGAGGTAGCTTTTTTCAAGCTGAAATCCACGCTCCCCCCACAGTACTCAGAATACACATTTGTCTTTGCTGATAATGCCAACACCCCACTATCCCCATCATGACCCTATGACCATGCAATCAATCTCACCAACTCCTTTGTTCCCAAAATCAGCAAACTCTACCCTCTCTCCCCTGATAAACATCAAGCCACAGACAACTTTATTGACAAACACCTTAAATCTGGTAAAATCTGCCCCTTCAAATCACCACAAGCCTCTCCCTTCTTCTTTGTCAAGAAAAAGGATGGCAAGCTCCACTCCTTCCAGGACAATTGTTACCTTAATGAACACATGGTGTGAGATGCCTACCCCCTTCCCCTCATCTCCAATCTTGTTGACAAGCTCAAGGGAGCCAAACACTTCTCCAAGTTCAATGTTCAATGGGGGTACAACAATATCTGTATCAAGAAAGGCAACCAATGGAAAACCACTTTCATCACCCACCAAGGTGTTACACATAGCATTGCAACAAAGATCCAGAGCGATGGGAGTAGCTGAAGCTCAATCCAAAGGTATGGTTGACAGGTTGGTCAACAAATGAAGGTATACAAAGGGGGTTCACAAGGAATCACCTTGGAACACACAGAGCACTTCAGTAGTGTGCAGTGGCTAGTAGAAGTCCAGGGGAATGGTTCAAGAAACAACACTAGATTGCGAAGATCAAGAATGCCTTTACAGTACATGCAGCAGTGGTATAAATACTGAGTTGTACGTAAGCAGTAGAAGTCCGAGGAATTGGATAGAACTACTGTGGACCGACTAATACGTATGAGTCAGTGGGAAAGAGGCAGGAAGATGACACCATCATGGGAGAAACAGCAGAGGAGATAAGCTGTCCATGAAATGCACATGATAATCAAAGAAGAAGTCTGGGGCCTGGTCTGGTAGGATCTGAAGGAATGGTGTCAGGCCAGAAGGCAGAATAAAGATGCTGCTGGGTCAGCAATACAATGAAGAGGTAGTGCTCCCAGCAGGGGCCGGGGTTGGAATAGACAAAGAAAAAGAGAAAAATGGAGCAATGCAACAATACGACCATAACACAAGAACTGTTTGAACCCACAGTTATGTTCTTCAGCATGACCAATTCTCCCCCCACATTCCAGCAATTTATGAATGATTTGTTCCATGACCTAATCACTAAGGGATGGCTCATTATTTATATGGACAACCTCCTTATTTTCTTCAATAATGAAGCCAAACACAAGGAACAGACCAAGAAAGTCCTTTAACAAATGAAAGAACTCCAACTTTGCCTCAAGTTGGAAAAATGTACCTTTTTTGCCAAAGAAGTCAAGTACCTTGGCATAATCATCAAACTGGGTGAAATTGCCATGGACCCCATCAAGCTTGCCAGCATTGCAGACTGGGCTACCCCTGTTATGCTTGACCCAGGTAGGGGCGAGCGTAGCCTTGACTGGCAAGATGACATTGACAGAAGCATAAGCTTGACTGAACGTGGAGAGGTCTAGAGGCATAGGCCTGACTAGAGTTGTCCTGGGACTGTAGGCTTAGGAGGGACAAAGTCAAGGGGGATGGGGGGCAGCTAGGTGAATGACAAGATGAACTCGTAGTAGGTGATCAACTTGATGTATAGTCAAGGAGAAATAGCTTAAGGCATACATGTGCGTGTGCTCTGTATTTAAAGAGAAGGGAAAGGCACACAGACCAAGTGTAAGAAAGGAACCCATCATTGAGATAGGAAAAGAACGTTGTGGAACAACATTGAAGAAATATGACTAATGTGAGGAAGAAATGCTAATGGATGAGAGGAAACAATGACTAGGGAGTGATGAGTAATACTGGCTGATGTATGGGAGTGAGTCATCGTAGAAAAAAAGGAAGAGGTGTCCATGAGAAGAACAAGAGAGAGAGGGGCGAATTGTAACATTACCCCCCTGTTATGTCCAAAGTAGCCACAAGAACTACTTAGAAATCATTGAGATCGCGGTCTCCGGGGGAACCACACATGTTTGCACATGCTTCAGTGTCGTGGAAGTCGTGGTAATTGCCATAGTCCGAGATGGGGTCTGCAGTGTTATCCTCTAGGTCTTCTGCGGTTTGTGGAGCAAACGGAGGAGTAGGGGGTTGCTGACCTAACAGCCTATGGGTTTTGGTGGAGGTCAATCCCCTGTCTGGGAGGAAGGTAAAGGGGGTGATGGTGGCTCCAGTGTCCAATGGCTCAGGATGAACAGGGAGGGTAGAACCTAAGGAAGTATGGCGGGAGCAGCAGTTGAAGGAGGAAGAGAACAAAGAATGGGAGGTATGACGGTTTTGGTGGCAGCAGAGGGGGCAACAACTTTGAGGGTGGCCTGGGGCCCAAGCGACACAGTGGGGGCATTGATAGAGCTGACAATCTTTCCATTGGTGGCCTAGGTGATGACATATGAAGCATGTGTCTTCAAAACGGGTGTGGGAATGGGGAAGGATGGGGTTGGCTTGGGTGCACATAAGGGTGGGGATTTCTGGGTCAGGGCAGGGGGTGGGGGTCAGTGGCCTGACAGGCAGCCAATTCGGCTGTGGTGAGGGGTCTGGAGGATGCAGAGGGGATGGTAGGGTAGGGGGTGTGAGGACAGGGTGGGCGTACTGGGAGGGGAAGGCTGGGAGGTGGCGGAAGGGTGATGGTGGTGGAGGACTGGGCTTGGAGTACTTGGTCAATGTCCCAAAGGAGATCTATCATGGATAGCTGGTTCATGGCGGCAATGAGGTGGTTTTTGAGTTGCACCAGGTTGGTATGGGCAATGGTTACTGCAAGTGCCATGTCGGGGGTGGGGGAGTCCTCGCTCAAGGAGAAAGCATAGTTGAGGAATGTTTCAAGTACCAGTGTGTGGCTGTGAGCCTGGACCAGCCAGTCAAGGGGGGAATTGGTGTCTAGGATATGGTCAAGGTGGAGGGTGTAGCTGAGATCAGAGAGCATGAGGGAGAGAAGGGTGTCGTTGTCTTCAGATGTGTCAGCTAGGCAGTAGCCAAAGACTGGGATGGTGATGTTGGCAAGGTTGGTGGCAGAGGAGTAGGCAGGTGGGGCAGACATGCTGTGGTTGTGGTGGGGTGACGATGGGGAATTATTTGCATTTTGGAGGGAACGCAGAATGGTGGGATTTTTTATAAGCTGCAAGAACTTCGAGGGCTGATTGAAGTTCCATTTCAGGAAGCCACGAGTCTTCTTCTGCGGAGTATCCTTTCCAACAGATCAGGTAGTGGCGTGCCGACGGGTGGCCGCAGTGCCATATGATACGTTCTATTTCGAAGTGCTCTTCACCTTCTATTAATTCCAGAGGTGGTTGAGGGAAGTTCCTGCTGTGTACGTGGTTTTTGCGATAGGGTGATAACAGGGAAGCATGGAACACGTTGTGAATCTTCCATGTCTGTGGGAGTTGGAGTTGATATGTGATGGGGGATAAGACGGCAGTGATTGTGAAGGGACCTTCACGTTTGGGAGTGAATTTGAAGTTTGCAATGGATCTTTTGAGGTTTCTGGCTTTTAGCCAGACCTTGTCGCCTTTGGTGAAAGGGGTGAAGCTATGGAAGTTCCAAGCTTTCATGGTTTGGTGGGTGAGTTTGTGGGCAGCCAGTGCCTCATTACATGTGGCAGTAAGTGTGCAGAGGTGATCTTCAACCACAGGAAGGTTAGTTTCCAAGATGATCATGGATAGTGAGCGGGGTTCGTATCCCATCATGAGATAGAATGGGGAGTTGCTGGTTATGGAGTGAGGGCAGTGATTGTGGGTGAATTCAGCAAGGGGAATGAACTGCGCCCACAAGGAGGGGTTGGCGCCACAGAAGATCCGGAGGTAGGTTTCAATCTCTTGGTTTACACATTCAGTTTCACCATCAGTTTGAGGGTGGTAGGCAGTGGAGAGGGCAAGCTTGTAGCCCAGTATCCTACTGAGCTCTTTGGCAAAGGCAGAGGCAAATTGGGGGCCTTGGTCGGAGATGATTTTGTCATAGAGGCCAAAGTGTGAGTAGACTTTGGTGAGGAAAAAAGTGGCGATGCCAGAAGCATCAATGGTTTTCTTGGTAGGGCATAGAATTACCCCCTTAGTAAGCCCATGGTCAACCACGACCAGAAGGGTATTGAAGCCATCAGAAAGGGGAAGGTCAGTGATTAGATCACATGAAATCTGTTGGAAGGGGCAGGTGGCAGAGGAGGAGATAGAAGATAGTGGGGGGTGAGTTGGGTGCATGTTGGCTTTGTTTTGCTGGCATGTTGCACAGCCTTTGACATATTTTTGGACAAATGTGGCAAGTCCGGGCCACCAGAATTCGCTGGCAACAAGTTGCTGGATTTTAAGATAGCCAGGATGGCCAGCAGTGGCATGGTCGTGATGTTGTTGAATGACAGAGCTGCGGAGGTCAGGGGAGAATATAGACACGTCCTTGATAAGTTAGGATACTGGCATTGAACTGTCAGTCTGAGAGGTGGGAGCAAAACTTGGTGGGGACTTTGCTGGGGAGAGAGTGAAGAGATTGGAGGATAAGGGGGTCGGATTTGGAGGATTGAGTGATCTTGGCAACTAGCTCAATGTTGATGAGGTTGACGAAGAGTTCTGGGGGTAGGAGAGTGATGTCTTCATTGTCGGTATCAGTGGTGGGGAAGTGGTCTGGGTGGCAGGAGAGGGCATCAGGTGTGCCTAGTTGGGTACTGGGGACGTGGGTGAACTTGAGGTCAAACTCAGAAAGGTCAAGGAGCCAACATGCTTGTCGGTGGTTGAGTTTCTGGGGTTGGCGGAAGTAGGTGAGGTTTTGGTGGTTGGTAAAGACCTGAACTGGGGTGACAGTGCCGAGGAGGTAATGGTGCCAGGTGGCAAGGGCTCACATGATGGTGAGGAGTTCTCTGTCATAGATGTTGTAGTTTCATTCGGCCGATCTGAATGTCTGGGAGATATAGGCACATGGGTGTCATTTGCCATTAGAGTCGTGTTGCAAGAGTATGCCTCCCGAGGCATGCTTGGAGGCATCAGTGGCAATGGTGAAGGGTTGGGAGAGGTCGGGCATTCTGAGAACGGGTTCTGAGGTGAAACATTGTTTGAGTTGGTTGAACATATTTTGACAGGGAGTAGACCAGGCCCAGGGCTGGTTCTTCTTGGTGAGGTTGAGAAGGGGCAGGCGATGTCAGAGTAATGGGGGACAAAGCACTGGTAGAAGTCAGTGAATCCCAGGAAAGAGTGGACATCTTTGATGCAAGCTGGGGTGGGCCATTCCACAATGCCTGCAAGTTTGACAGGGTCCATGGTGATTTCACCCAGTTTGATGATCATGCCAAGGTATTCAACTTCCTTGGCTGAGAAAGTGCACTTCTCCAATTTGAGATGAAGTTGGAGCTCTTTCATCCATTGAAGGACTTTCTTAGTCCATTCCTTGTGTTCGGCTTTATTGTCAGAGAAGATAAGGAGGTCGTCCACATAGATAACGAGCCCTTCTATGATGAGGTCGTGAAAGGAGTTATTCATGAATCGTTGGAAGGTGGGGGGGAATTAGTCATGCCAAAGAACATGACTGTCGGTTTGAAGAGTCCTCAGTGTGTGATGAAGGCGGCCTTCCATTGGTCACCTTCCTTGATGTGGACATTGTTGTAGTCCCATCGTACATTGAACTTGGAGAAGTGTTTGGCTCCTTTGAGCTTATCGACAAGGTTGGAGATGAGGGGGAGGGGGTAGGCATCGTGGACTGTATGTTCATTGAGATAGCAATAGTCCTGACAGGGTCGGAGTTTGCTGTCTTTCTTCTTGACAAAGAAAAAGGGAGATGCTTGGGGTGACTTGGAGAGGTGGATTTTTCTGGATTTGAGGTGTTTGTTGATGAATTCATCAGTAGCTTGTTGTTCATCAGGGGAGAGTGGGTAGAGTTTCCCTATTTTAGGGATGAAGGAGTCTGTGAGGTTAATCGTGTGATCATAGGGTCGCGATGGGGGAAGTGGGGTGTCAGCATTGTTGGTGAAAACAGATGTGTACTCAAAGTATTGCAGGGGAAGAGTGGGTTTCGGTTTGGAGAAGATGGCTTCTTGGGCGAGGAGGGTGGAGGTGGTGATCTTTTGCACTGTGGCCATGAGTTGGTGGTTAGCGAAGCAGGATCTGCATCGTTCGATGTGGTTGATAGTGTAAATGAAACAGGCTCTCTCTATGAATTGTTCAGGGAGTTTGGCATTGAGGTAGTGGCATAAGCCTTCCATTTCTTGGGAGTTGAGGGAGGTGTGTTTGGGAATCCGGGGTTTTGGAGTGGAGGGAGCGGGTCGGGAGTTCTTAGAGAGGGAAGAGGCATGGGTGGCAAGGTGGGAGAATGAGAGGTTGAGGGATTGGTCCCTTGCCGGGTTGATGGTAACAGTGCCTTTCTTCCAGTTGATGCTGGAATTGGTAGCAGCGAACCAAGGGTGTCTAAGGATGATGTTTTCTTTTCTGCCATTCATGACATAGAAGTGGATTTTCTGGGTTATGTCGCTGATCTTAACAAAGAGGACTGCTTTGTAGCGGCATTCTATGTTGGTAGATTTATTGGCATTTCGGATGAGGAAAGGGGAGGGGAGTTTCCTGGTAGGGACTTGGTTGCGTTTAACAAAGTCCCAGTCTATACAGCAGATTTGGGCACTGCTATTCAAGAGGGCGGTGGTTTCAACGACTTTGAGGGTATCTTTGTATGTGATGAGTTGAATCAGTGTGTACAAAGAGTGGGGTTTCAATTCAGTCTGAGATACAGTTACATTTTGTATGGAAGCTACTTGTGTTGGTGAGCACTTCCTTTCTAAAAATCCTGCTGGTACTCAGTGAGAGTGGAGTCCAAGTTGGTGGAGAGTCGTCCGATGACGACTTCTTTTTCATTGATTTCTTGGATGGAAGCCATAGTGGCTTTGACGGTTCCCATCTTTTTGGTGGGTGGGCAAAGATTGGAGCATTGTGGGAGGGGAGGGGGAGCAGTTCCAGGGCATTCTTGGGTGAAGTGGCCCCTCCTGCGGTGTAGGGATCCTGGGCTCCCTACGTATGAAATCATATGTTCCCCCAAGTCCTAGGATCACTTACATTCGCCCGTCTCTGCTTCCTAATCATCCGGTCTGTC
>JBBPTZ010000321.1:0-25975 GCA_038094315.1 Phylloporus cf. tubipes | reverse complement strand
AACTAGGACAGGACCTAGCGCATCAGCTCTCTGCTAGCACCGTTATCCCAAGAAGCCCTACCCCCCCGTCACCCACCCCCATCTCCAGATACTCTCACTTCAGACCCAAAACCCCACCTCGCCCACCACCCATGTCCTCCTTGAAACCCACTGAACTCCGTGTCGGAACCCCTGAAGAATATGACGGATCTCCGTCCAAAGCCACCCAATGGCTTACCTCCGTCCGCTTGTACCTTCTCATTAATGGGAAAGTCTATGATGATGACGAAAAGCAAATTGGATTCACTCTATCTTACATGAAGAAAGGGACTGCCCTTACATGGGCCTCCGTCCGCACCCAGAAAGCCCTTGACAACAACACCTTCAGGACGTTCAAGGACTTTATCAAGGACTTTGACAAAATGTTCAAGAGTACGAACGTTCAAGCTGAAGCCATCTCCTGGCTCGCCAACACTAGAGTAAGGGACGACTCATTCCTCCCCAAATACCTCCCCCAGTTTAAACTCAAAATCATTGAAGCTGAACTCAACAAAACTGTTACGCGTAGCATCGTAACTAGGATCCGATACGTCGGAAGTCGCCGAGGTACAAACCGGGGGAACGGTCAACAGGACGGTCGACAAGGTGAAGGAAGATGAGGGGAGTTCTCAAGGAATCGCCTTGGAACTTACAGAGTACTTCAAAAGCGTACAGCG
The DNA here is from genome assembly GCA_038094315.1 of Phylloporus cf. tubipes. Taxonomy (NCBI): domain Eukaryota; kingdom Fungi; phylum Basidiomycota; class Agaricomycetes; order Boletales; family Boletaceae; genus Phylloporus; species Phylloporus cf. tubipes. The sequence goes on along the minus strand of JBBPTZ010000321.1, from coordinate 25,280 downwards.
GCTTATAGAAATCCAGGGGTGGTTCTAGATACAACGCTAGATTGGGGACTATTGTACATGCAGTGGTGGTATAAATACTGGTTCGTACGTAATCAGCAGAAGTCCGTAGAAGCGGATAGAACTACTGTGGAAGAGTAAGCGTGTACTAGTCAGTGGGAAAGTATCGGGGAGACGACGCCGTCATGAGAGAGGCGGCGGAGGAGTAAGGCTGTCCATAAGTAATAATCACATACTAAGCCCGGGGCCTGTTCTGGTGGGATCCGAAGGAACGGTGTCAGGCCAGAAAGCGGGATAAAGGAGCTGCCGGGTCAGCGAAACGACAAAGAGATAATGCTCCCAGCAGGGGCCGGGGTCGGAGTAAGAGAAGGAAAAGAGAAAAACAGACTGATGCAATAGTACGACTGTAACAAAAACCACCCATGCCTCTACTATTATTGCTTACCTCCAAGCCGGTATTCCCTCCTGGCTCATGGACCGCATGTGCTCCTTAAATACCTTCCCCACCACTGTCGCCACCTGGTACGAAAAAATAGACCTCTTCATATGGAAGAAGAACCACACCGCCCAAATTGCCAAGCAGTGATCCCATTCCACTGCCTCGTCCTTCCACCCCTGCACCCATGCCCACACTACCCAAAAGGACCCAAATGCCATGGATATAGATCGTCTCATCCGTCTCACACCCGAAGAACGAACCAAGTGCATCAAGGAAGGCCTATGCCTCCGATGCCGCAAAAAAGGTCACTTTGCCCGAGAATGCCTTGGAACTGCCCCCCCCTTTCTACAGCGATCCAACCTCCGCCCTCCTGCCAAGAAGGTAGGAACCGTCGAAGCCACTATGGCTTCTATTCAAGAAATAAATGAGGAAGAAGTCGTCATCAGACGACTCTCTACCAACCTGGACTCCGCCCTTGCCGAGTACCAGCAGGATTTTTAGACAGGAAGCGCTCCCCAACGCAAGTAGCTTCTGTACACAATGTAACTGTATCTCAGACTGAATCGAAACCTCATTCCCTGTACATCCCGATTCAACTCATCACCTCTGAGAACACTCTGAAAGTTGTTGAAACCACTGCCCTCCTAGACAGTGGTGCTCAAATCTGCTGCATCGACTGGGACTTCGTCAAATGAAATTGTGTTCCCACCAAGAAACTCCCTTCCCCCTTCCTCATCCGAAATGCCGACAAATCCACCAATACAGAATGCCAATATGAAGCCATCCTCTTCGTAAAGATCAGCGACATCACACAAAAAATCCGCTTCTATGTCATGAATGGTGGAAAGGAAAACATTATCCTTGGACACCCCTGGTTCGCTGCTACCAACCCCAGCATCGACTGGAAGAAAGGCACTGTCACCATTGACCCGGCAAGGGATCGATCCCTTGACCTCTCCTTCTCCTATCTCGCCGCCCATGCCTCCCATCTATCCAGGAACACCTGACCCACTCCCCCCACTCCAAAACCCCAGATTCCCAAACACACCTTCCTCGACTCCCAAGAGATGGAAGGCTTGTGCCGCTATCTCAACACCAAATTACCCAAACGATTTGTGAAAAGAGCCTGCTTTATTTATACCATCAACTGCATCAAATGATGCAGATCCTGTTTTGCCAATCCCCAACTCATGGCCACAGTGCGAAAGATCACTACCTCCACCCTCCTTGTCCAAGAGGTGGCTTTCTCCAGGCCAAAACCTACCCTTCCCCCACAGTACTCGGAATATGCATCTGTCTTCACTGATGATGCCGATACCCTGCTTCCCCCGTCGCGACCTTATGACCATGTGATCAACCTCACAGACTTTTTCGTTCCCAAGGTGGGAAAACTCTATCCTCTCTCCCCCGATGAACAACAAGCCGCTGATGACTTTGTCGACGAACACCTCAAATCTGGAAAGATCCGACCCTCCAAATCCCCACAAGCCTCTCCCTTCTTCTTCGTCAAAAAGAAGGACAGCAAACTTCACCCCTGCCAAGATTACCGCTACCTGAACGAGCATACCATTCAGGATACCTACCCTCTTCTCCTCATCTCCGACCTCGTTGACAAGCTCAAAGGGGCTAAGTACTTCTCTAAGTTCGACGTTTGATGGGAATACAACAACGTTCGCATCAAGGAGGGTGACCAATGGAAAGCCACCTTCATCACCCACAGAGGACTCTTCGAACCAACTGTCATGTTCTTCGGCATGACCAACTCCCTGCCCACGTTCCAACGGTTCATGAATAACTTGTTCAGAGACCTCATCACGGAGGGATGGCTTGTCATCTACATGAACGACCTCCTCATCTTCTCCGACAACAAAGCTGAACACGAGGAACGGACCAAGAAGGTCCTTCAACAGATAAAAGAACTCCAGCTCCACCTCAAGTTGGAGAAATGCACCTTCTCAGCCAAGGAAGTCGAATACCTTGGTATGATCATCAAACCCGGCGAGATCACTATGGACCCTGTTAAACTTGCAGGCATTGTGGAATGGCCAACTCCTGCCTGTGTTAAAGATGTCCACTTCTTCTTAGGATTTGTGAACTTCTACCGCTGTTTTGTTCCTCACTACTCCAACATTGCCCGCCTCCTCCTTGACCTCACCAAGAAAAACCAACCCTGGACTTGGTCCACCCCCTGCCAAGACACATTTGACCAACTCAAACGCTGCTTCACTTCCAAACCCGTCCTTAGAATGCCTGACCTCCAACCCTTTGCCATCGCCACCGATGCCTCCAAACACACCTCTGGAGGAGTGCTCTTGCAACATGATTCCAATGGCGAATGTTACACTTGACTCAGGTAGAGGTGAGCGTAGACTTGGGTACGAAGACGACGTTATCGGAAGCGTAAGCTTGACCTAACACGGAGGTGTCTAGAGGCGTAGGCCTGACTAGAAAGGCTGAGAAAGAGATGAAGTGGAAGGTCGAGGAGGTTGGCTAGGTGAACGACAAGACGAACTCGTAGTAGGCAATCAGCTTGGTGTATTCCCAAGTAGAAATAGCTTAGAGACTACATATGCATGCGACCGGTATTTAAGCGAAGTGAGAATGCGCATGGACCAGGGACAAGAAAGGAAGTTATCGCTAGGATAGGAATGGAACGTTGTAGAACAATGTCAAAGAATCATGACTAAGCAAGAAGGGAAAATGCTATAGGTAGAAAGGAAACGATGACTATGAAGTGATGAGTAATATCAGCTGATGGGTGGGAAAGGGGTCATCATAGAGAAAAGGGAAGTAGTGTCCGTGAGAGAAAGAGGAAATAGGAGTGAATTGTAACAGCAAATGGCACCCCTGCGCCTACATCTCCCAGACGTTCGGATCAGCTGAACGTAACTATGACATCTACAACAGAGAACTCCTCGCTGTCATGTGAGCCCTCGCCACCTGGCACCACTACCTCCTCGGTGCCATTACCCTGGTTCAGGTCTTCACTGACCATCAAAACCTTACCTACTTCCACCAACCTTAGAAACTCAACTGTTGCCAAGCATGATGGCTCCTCGACCTCTCTGAGTTTGATCTCAAGTTTACCCATGTCCCCGGCGCTCAATTAGGTGCACCTGACGCCCTCTCCTGCCGCCCTGATCATTTCCCCACTACAGACACCGACAATGAAGACATCACACTCCTCCCCCCCGAACTCTTCGTTAACCTCATTGACACTGAGCTGGTCGCTAAGATCGCTCAATCCTCTGAGTCTGACCCCCTCATCCTCCAAGCCCTTCACTCTCTCCCCAGTGAAGTACCCACAAAGTTCCGCTCCCGTCTCTCCGACTGGCAGTTTGATGCCGGTATCCTAACGTACCAAGGCCGAGTCTATATCCCCGACTCCCCCGACCTCCGTCGCTCCATTGTCCAGTGACACCATGACCACACCACTGCTGGCCATCCCGGTTACCTCAAAACCCGGCAACTCATTACCAGCGAATTCTGGTGGCCGGGACTTGCCATGTTTGTCCGAAAATATGTTGAAGGCTGTGCAACCTGCCAGCAAAACAAAACTAACACGCACCCCACACACCCCCCACTATCGCCTATCCCCTCTTCTGCCACCCGCCCATTCCAACAGATCTCTTGTGATCTAATCACTGACCTTCCCCTTTCAGATGGCTTCGATATCCTTTTGGTCGTGGTTGACCATGGGCTTACTAAGGGGGTAATTCTATGCCCTACCAAGAAAACCATCAACGCTTCTGGTGTCGCTGCTCTTTTCCTTGCCAAAGTCTACTCCCGCTTTGGCCTTTATGACAAGATTATCTCCGATAGAGGCCCTCAATTTGCCTTTGCCTTTGCCAAAGAGCTCAGCAGAATACTGGGCTACAAGCTTGCCCTCTCCACCGCCTACCACCCCCAAACAGATGGTGAAACCGAACAGGTAAACCAGGAGATCGAAACCTACCTCTGGATCTTCTGTGGCGCCAACCCCTCCTCATGGGTGCAATTTATTCCCCTAGCTGAATTCACCCACAACCACCACCCTCACTCCATAACCGGGAACTCCCCGTTCTATCTCATGATGAGATACGAACCCCACTCCTTATCCATGATCATCTCGGAAACCAACCTCCCCGCAGTCGAAGACCGCCTCCGCACACTCACCGCTGCACAAAATGAGGCACTGGCTGCCCATGAACTTGCTCACCAAACCATGAAGGCTCGAAACTTCCACAGCTTCACCCCCTTCACCAAAGGTGACAAAGTCTGGCTTCAAGCCAGAAATCTCAAACAGTCAGTTGCGAACTCCAAATTTGCTCCCAAACGTGAAGGTCCCTTCACAATCACTGCCATCCTATCCCCCATAACATACCAACTCCAACTTCCTCAGACATGGAAGATCCACAACGTGTTTCACACTTCTCTGTTATTGCCCTATCGCGAAAACAACGTACATGGCCGGAACTTCCCTCAACCACCTCCAGAATTAATCAAAGGTGAAGAGCACTTCGAAATAGAACGCATCATATGGCATCGCGGTCACCCATCGGTGCACCACTATCTGATCTGTTGGAAAGGATACTCCACGGAGGAAGACTCCTGGCTCCCTGAAATGGAGCTTCAATCGGCCCCCAAAATCCTCGCCACCTATAAGAAATCCCACTGCTCTGCGTTTTTCCCCAAACACAAATAACTCGCCCACATTGTACTCACCAACATGTCTGCCCCCCCTGCCTACTCCCCCACCTCCTGTTACAATAGGCCCTGGGTGGGGACTAGCGTAGTCTTGAGGGACCTGAGGACCAAGTGAAGACAAGGGGGCGAGGGGTGAAGTGTCCTAGGGATTTCCTAGTGACAGACGACTGTTGTGATACGCAGGGAGTCGGAGGACCTCAAGGGAGTTGAGGTGACGAGGGACAAAGTGGTGTTGCGCAACGACGACGGTCAAAGCAACACAGAGGCCAATCAGAAGATGACCTAAGACTTAGGGAGCAAGACCTTAGCATGGCTAAGGGGGCAAGACAAGGGGCGCTTGGATTCAGGTGGATGTTCAAGAAAGACAAGCGTGAGAAGTAATAGTACAGGAACAGCAGGTTTATATACTAAGAGGAAGAAGGATGACATAAGCGGGAAAGGAAGGTCATGGAACGTGATGGAATGTTCATGACAAAACGTGGATGATAAGAGATAAGTAGAGCGAGTAGGAAAAGGCCGGTTAGTGTGCAACTGGTGATTGGAAGATAAGGGATATGGGTATCGTAGTAACCGGCTGAAGGGAAAGAGTGTCCAATGCATCGCTGTGGTAGGCTAAGTAATACTTGGGGACAAGCATAACAAGTGAGGAAAGGAATGAATTGTAACACCTGTCACACCTGCATACAGTCCCAATCTCATGTACCCGCCAACTTCCTTTCCCAAGATTGTCATCCCCACTTTTGAGCAATCTTCTCTTGTTTGGGATGAGATCCTGAACATGGTCATATACTTTGACCCTGATGTGCCTCCTCCTGTCTGTCAAAATTTGAGTAACAAGGAGGTCACCATTATCTTGCCTTTGGGCAAGAGACATACCTATACTGATGTTCTAACACTTATCATTTACATTCTGTTAGGTTGCTTCTGCAATCTTGATGAGGTTGACCAGGCTTTACTGGCAACATCGAGACTAGCACACTGGATCTCCATACTGGTTCAATCTAAGGAGTTGGAATGAGCTGTTGGCTTCCATATATGAAGGTGCTGGCTACACCTTCCCATGTGAGTCATATTTTGACACATCCCAGCTGCCTATCCACAATCAAGGCTGGGAGATTATGTGATGGGACTATAAACCCTGGACGAACAGGGACTTTGAGGACTGGGTGACCTTGAAGGATAATGAGTGGCTTACTTGGGCTGAACAATGCTGGGTACTTGAATGCTTGGATTCTGGAGCATGGGCAACTCACCATGCTATCCATTGTGAATGAGGTGCTGTCATTGGGGATTGGTATCATGAACACTTTGAAGGTGTTAACCTTCATTTCCTTTTCCCAGACATTCCCTCCATTCATTAATGGAATGAGTGGATTGGCCTTTGGTGAAGACTGGCATGAAAAGCCAAGAATCCTTGGTATCAAATCTATGTTGAGCAGTCTGCTAACATAGAGACTTTGACTAGGTAGTTGTGCCACTTATGGGAAGAAAATAAGTGACTTCAATTGAAACAACCCAACAACCAATGAAGGTGTTGACACCTAATCCAATCGTAAGTGCTACAGGCTGCTCAAACAGAACGGGAGTGGTGAGTGTGCACCAAGGCTCTCCAGTTACCAAGGTTGGAGGGGGAAAACCAAGAGGACAAACTGAGGTCCTCTGGGCTGGCTCTGGGCCTTTATATACTACCTAGGGGTATGTACATGTTTGTACTGAATCTACTGATACGTATCCATATATGTTCATAACATGCGGCTACTGCATGTATCACCATGAGGAGAACAGCCTTAGGGCTGTGTGGAATGGAAGCATAACATGAGGCGTTTCATGTGCATCAGAAGAGAAGCATGACATGCGGTATGCACATGGATCTGAAACATAAGAAGCATAGAAGCAAAGAAGCATACCATGAGGATGTGGCATGGATCAAAAGAAGACATGAAGTATGAAAGATCAGAAGCGCATAAAAGATAAGGCACTGCCTTATGTCATGGATAAGAGATAAGGGCTGTGTCTAGGCACAGGGTAGAAGATAAGAAGATAAGGCATTAGGAGTGACCGTGACAAGAGTGAAGGTGAAGTGTCACGTGTCTGTGGGTTGTTAGATAAGACAAGATAAGAGAATGAAAAATTATGCTAAGTCCATTGGAATACATCTGTAACATCAACAAGAACCAGTTTTTGAGCAACTGGTTGATGAAGAAGTATGCCAGGATCCCATCCCTCCATACCCTGGACCCCCTCTTCCACAAGCTCCATAACACCCTGTTGAATGGGGTGTTCCCCCTGCCAGCAGACCTAGGAGGTTGGTATGCAAGAGAAGTCAAAGCCCACCAAGATTCTCCTACCCATATCCACTGAGGTATACCGAGGAATGAGAACTCTGCTTCTTTTTGGACTAAGACGCATGGACATCTTTTTGCTTACTCTTTTTCTCATGTACATCTATCATACTCACCTTGAACTTCACACCAGGTTCCTCTTATTACCATACCAGGATTATTTTCTGATATGAGTACTCCTAACCCACATTTTTTTGCAGAGACCCACTTTGAAGAATTCGAGAGACACTGTACACTACCACTACCTAGTTGGTTTTTAACTAAGGAAGTACCGAGGGGGTATGGAGTGAGTTGGAGAGGGGTGAGGACTCTTGGTGCAGGACTTATGTGTTGCACCCTTGTACTTGCGGTCCTTGGAGTTGGAGGTCAGAGGAGAGTCTTAGAGACTCAAGTGTGGTGTTACACTTGACCTGGATAGGGGCAGGCGTAGTCTTATGAGACCTGAGGGTTGGGGATGAAGGGTGAGAGGTCCTAGGGAGTTTCTAGTGACAGGTGTCTGTTGTGATATGCAGGGAGATGAAGGGTTCTTGAGGCTGTCAAGAATACAGAGGGCAAAGGGGTGTTGTGCAACAATGACAGTTGAAGCAACACAGAGGCTACTCAAAGTAAGCCTAAGACTTGGAAGAGACAAGGCCTAAATGTGGCTTAGGAACTGAGCAAAGGGGTGCTTGGATTCAGGTGGTAGTACGAGAAAGACAAGTGTGGAGAGCTATAGGACAGGAGTGGTGGGTTTATATATGAGGGGAAAGGAAGATGACATAAGCAGGCATGGAAGGTCATGGAATGTTATGGAACATTCGTGACGAAGTGTCTGTGATAAGAGATAAGCAAGAGTGAATGGAAGGAAGCCAGTTAATGTGCAAATGGCTATAGGAGGATAGGGAATATGGATATGGTAGTAGCTGGCTGAAAGAAATGAGCATCCAACACATTGCTGGAATTGACTAAGTGGTATAAGAGTGACAAGTGTTTAAAGGGAAAAAGAAAGAAATCATAATAGTTGGCATAATCGTTGATTATCTCTACCGCATGAGTGAATCCTTGTTTGCTTTCCTCGTACTCTTTTATCATATGGGCATGTGCTTTCCCTTTCCCTTTCTTGTTTGTATGGTATTGATTATATGCCTGTCTCTTCTGCATCTTAGTTCCAGGACAGGCAGAAGATCCTGTGGTAGGTGGTCTCTTTGACTAAGAGTTTGAAGGTTTGCTAGACAGTTTGCCATAAACCACCCAGCAGGATTCAAATGGGTGTGAACCCCTGCAATGAGAACAAGTGGGTTGTGAGGGAGCATGTTGAATGGTGTTTGTATGGTGAGCTGATCCAGAAGGAGTAGGGTGGATGGCAGCAATATGAGCAGTAAGAGATTTCTTGATGCCATGTAATTATGACTCAGCAAGAATTTTCAGAATGATTTCTTCTATTGTCCAATTTTGGACAGTGTGGACGGCAGTGGAGACTAGGGGGCTATAGGATTCTGGGAGTGCTGAAAGCATGATCATAGCCTTCAGGTTATCCAGAAGCGTCAGGCCAGCACTTGACATTCTATTGTAGACATTTGTCAGCAAGTTAAGCTGAGCAAAGATGGACCTGGAAGGGTCATCTTGGATGTCACGAGCAGAGTACTCATGAATCCAAAAGCAAATGACCTGTGCAAAGGTATAATACTGCCCAGTGACCCCAGTAGGAGCATATAGAGCAGCAAGGGTATTCCAGAGATCCTTAGCGAGTGACAGATGAGTGACATTGCTAATGGCAACATAAGTCTTCTTTTAATGGTGCTGCATGTTGGTATGAATGAAGATTCCAATAAGGAATTGAGCTTGTCAGTCATTTGCAATCCATGTCTGCCTATCAGCAGCATCAGCTTGCATTGCATAAGTGGAGGAGCCTTCAACAATGTCCCAATACATTGCAAAGGTGAGGAGGTTTTTGAGTTGTCTTGACCAGATGGGATAGTTGGTCTGGCCAGTAAGAATGGGAGTGCAGGCCTGGATGGCAGAATCGATCTTGAAGGTGGTAGTCATGGCTTATAAGAATAGAGCGGCAGTGAAAGTTCTAAGGAAATTTTTGTTAGTCAAGGGAAAAATGTATGAATTGAATACCATTGGTCCTGAACTAGCACTTCTATAAGAAGGTGTAGAAGGCACTAAGGCACTTGCTACTTCTTCCTCATCACTTTCATCATCATCATCTGGTCCTGATTCCTCCAAATTAGATAAGCACATAAAGATATGTCGCCTCACCTCTGACACTCTGACACTCCAGACTTCCCTCCAGGAGGATTTGAGTTTAATAGATCCGAAGGAATGGTGTCAGGCCAGAAAGTGGGATAAAGACACTGTCAGGTCAGTGATACAACAAAGAGGTAGTGTTCCCAGCAAGGGCCCAGGTCAGAGTAGGCGAAAGAAAAGAGAAAAACAGAGGCATGCAATAGTACAACCATAACAATGTGTTACAAACCAGTTCCACTGTCTTTAACTCCACAAGAAAGGGCATGTCCATCAGATGTCTCATGCTAGGGGGTCCAGAGGTCTGGGGGGACTGCAGGAATTCAGTCTGGAGTTTCCTTGAAGTACCTAGGAGTTCATAGAACTTCTAGGAGAGTACTGGGAGGTCAAGGTCAGAGTTAGCATGGGATAGGGTCAAAGGGAGTAGGACTTGGCATAGAACTTATGTGTTACACCCTCATGCACTGTTAGGTCCTAATTTCATAGCAGAGGTGCAGAGGTGGATCATAGGGGGTGTGGGGATGATCTGTAAGGACAGGAGTGTAGTGGGAGAATAAGGGGGTGCAGACAGTGTCCATCAAGCAGGAAGTTAGGGGGGAGACATGGAGAGATAGGGGGTGTTGTCATTGTTAATATTTGAACTAAGGTATTACAAGGTAAAGTACACAACTTATATACTTCTTGTTATGCTCGACCCGGGTAGGGGCAGGTGTAGTCTCGTGAGACCTGAAGGTGGGGATGAAGGGCGAGGGGTCCTAGGGATTTCCTAGTGACATATGTCTGTTGCAATATGCAGGGAGATGGAGAGACCTTGGAGATGCCAAGGGGTCTGAGGACAAAAAGGTATTGCGCAACAACAACGGTTAAAGCAACACAGAGGCTACTCAAAATAAGCCTAAGACTTGGAAGAGACAAGGCCTAAGCACGGCTTAGGAACTGAGCAAAGGGGTGCTTGGATTCAGGTGGTAGTATAAGAAAGACAAGTGTGAGAAGCTATTGTACAGGATGGGCAGGTTTATATATAGAGAGGAAAGAAGATGACATAAGTGAAGATAGAAGGTCATGGAACGTTATGGAATGTTCATAATAAAGCATCTATGATAAGAGATAAGTGGGAGTGAATGGGAAGAAGCCAGTTATTAGACAAGTGGTGATTGGAAGATAGGGATTATGGTAAGGTAGTAACCAGCTGAAGGGAAATGAGCGTCCAACATGTTGCTAGAATGGGCTAGGTAGTACAAGGATGACAAGTGTAACAAGGAAAGAAAGAATCATAACATTACCCCCCGGTTATGGTCAAAGTACCAACAGAGAACCTAATCAAGGTGGCGATTAACACCGCCAGGGGAGCCACAAACATTGGTGCACACGTTGTCACTCCAATCGTTCTCATAGTCACTGTGGGTATAGGGAGGAGATGGAGAACATGGAGGAGGGACAGGGAGTGGGTGATGTCTGCCAGAGGACATGTGAGCTGAGCAACGAGGGCGAGTGGGGCCAGAAGATCTGGTGGAAGCAGTAGATTGGCTGAAGGTAGGAGAGGAGCGGGGAGTAGGTGGACGACAAAGAGGACAGTGTTGCTGGATGTGGCCCAGGGTCCAAGTGGTGGGGGTCAGCTCAGTGGAGGAGGTGGAAGGAGTGGAAGGCAGGTAAGGTGCACGGGTTAAGGCTAAGGGGCATTGACTGTGAGCAGCAAGTTCACGGACGTAATGGTCGACTTTGTGGAGAAATTCCCCAAAGCCCATCTGAAAGGCCAGGATGGCAAGGTCACCCTAAAGATTATCATGTAATGTGGCAGCAAGAGTATGGACCTAGTAAGGAACTGATCTATTGGAGGTGTTGGCGAGGGTTGACAGTCATTCAACCTATAAATGGGTGCAATAGAGGACTAGGAGGGGAGAGCCCATGTCTAGGTGGGTGTCAATGGGTACTGCCAGGTCTACATCGGTGACAAAGTGGCAAAGGTTAGCGATGTAGACAGCATTGGGGAAGTTGTCACGGAGACAATGGGCGAATTCTGGAATGTCGACAAAGTGGATGGGGTCCGGAATGGGAGCTGCTAGCATAGCTAGGTGCATGGAGGTAGGTTCTCAAGTGGGAAGTGGGGTAGAACCCCAACTGGGGGATGGAACCGTCGAGAATGGTTCGATGAAGGGAATGGAGTCAAGGTCTAAAGTAGAATTACTAAGGGTAGAAGGGGAAGAGATAGAAGAGACTGTGAAAGAGGACATGGTTGTTGTTTAACATTAATGGGTTTGATGGTTTGTGGAGGAGGCAATGGAAGGGGGTGAAGGGGCGAAAACAGTGGGGTGAAGGTTTTTATAGTCTGCCAAAGCAGACTTTGCATGTTTCAAGTCCCACTCAGGGACCCAAGAATCTTCTTTGGCCGAATGTCCCTTCCATCAGATCAGGAACATGCAGGAAGATGGAGCTCCATGGTGGCATAAGATACATTCAATTTCATATTCTTTTTTGCCTTCTATTAAGTCAGGTGGTGGTGCTGGGAAGTTCAGGCCATGGATGGAGTTTTCGTGGTAGGGTGATAACAAGAAAGCTGTTACAATTCACCCCTCTCTTTCTTTCTTCTCACGGACATCACATCCTTTTTTCACTATGATGACTCCTCTCCTACCCATCGGCCGATTATTATTCATCACTTCCTAGTCATCATCTCCTCCACCCTATGGCATTTCCTTCTCAACATTAGTCATATTTCTTCAATGTTGTTCTGCAACATTCTTTTCCTATCTTGACAATAGTTTCCTTTCCTACACTTGGTCCATGCGCTTTTCCCTTCTCCTTAAATATGGATTGCATGCACATGTATATCCTAAGCTATTTCTCCTTGACAATACATCAAGTAGATTGTGTTACGATTTACTCCTACTTCTCCTTTTCCTCACAGACACTATTTCCTTTTCCTCTATGATGACCCCTTTCCCACCCATCGGCCGACATTACCCATCACTTCGTAGTCATCGTCTCCTTCCCACCTATAGCGTTTTCCTCTCTTGATTAGTCATGATTTTTCAACGTTGTTCTACAACATTCTCTTCCTATCCCGGTGATAACTTCCTTTCTTGTCCTTGGTCCGTGCGCATTCTCACTTCTCTTAAATACTGGTCGCACGCATATGTAGTCTTTAAGCTATTTCTACTTGGGAATACACCAAGCTGATTGCCTACTACGAGTCTGTCTTGTCGTTCGCCTAGCCGACCTCTTCGACTTTGCACCCTATCTCTCTCGCAGTCTTTCAAGTCAGGCCAATGCCTCTAGACCTCCCCACATCTGGTCAAAGCTTACGCTTCCAACGATGTCGCCCTCATGCCCAAGTCTACGCTCGCCTCTACTCGAGTCAAGCATAACAGATTGCCTACTTTGAGTCTGTCTCGTCATTTGCCTAGCCAATCTCTTCAGTCCTTATCTTGCTCTTAACACCAACAACTTTCCTTGACTCTAGATCGGCCTACACCTCTAGACCTCCCTGTGCCCAGTCAAGGCTACGCTTGACCCGGGTAGGGGCGAGCATAACAAAAGAAATAGCTTCTCAAGAACCACCTACTATCACGTAGTGCCCACCCACCATTGCTCGCCCACATCACCTGAATCCCCACCTTTGGGGACTCCACCAAGACTCACAGACACCCGCTCCCCAAGAATCCTCTAGCTCGCCATCCTTGTCTGAAGACATGCACTCCATTAACACAGAACCCCTATCCCCCACCCTCGAAACTGTCCAACTAGGACAAAACCTCGTGCACCAGCTCTCTGCTAGCACCATTATTCCCAGAAGCCCTACCCCTCCATCACCCACCCCCATTGAAACAACCCAACAACAACAAGTGCTGCTATAGGCTGCTCAATGAAGACAGAGGGGAGTGTGACAACTGGCTCTCCATTGAAGGGGGAAAACCAAGAGGACAAACTGAGGTCCTCTGGGTTGGCACTGGGCCTTTATATACTACCTAGGGGTATGTACATGTTTGTACTGAATCTACCGATACGTATCCATATATGTCCATAACATGTGGCTACTGCATGTATCACCATGAGGAGAATAGCCTTAGGGCTGTGTGGAATGGAACTTCGTAGAATGTTATAGGAGGTCATAGCCTTGCATGTGCCTCTCTCATGGATCATGTGGCATAGAAGTGTGAACATGCGGCCTATGCATGTTAGAAGAGTAAGACATGTGGTCAATGCATGGGTCATAAGTCGTGATGAGTCATGAGAAGCATAAACATGCATCTAAGGCATGGATCATGAATCATAGAAGCATACCATGAGGTCGCTGCATGTATCATGAGTCAGAGATAAAGAAAGAAGCATAAACATGCATGCAATGCATGTGTGATAAGGAAGGCATGAGGCATGGAAGATCAGAAGTGCATAGATGATAAGGCGCTGCCTCATGTCATGGATAAGAGATAAGGGCTGTGTCTGGGCATAGGGTAGAAGATAAGAAGATAAGATGTCAGGGGTGACTGTGACAAGAGTGAAAGTGAAGCGTCACATGTTTGTGGGTTGTTAGATAAGATAAGATAAGAAAGTGAAAAAGTAGCTAAGTTCATTGGGATGCATCTGTAACACCCATCTCTAGACACTCTCACTTCAGACCTAAAATCCCACCCCACCCACCCCCCATGTCTTCATTGAAACCCACTGAACTCCATGTCAGAACCTCCAAAGAATACAACAAATCCCTGTCTAAAGCCACCCAATGGCTCACCTCTGTCCACCTATACCTCCTTATCAATGGAAAAATCTATGACAACAATGACAAGCGAATAGGATTTGCTCTGTCCTACATGAAAAAGGTGTTATGATTTACTCCTATTTCCCCTTTCTCTCACAGACACTATTCCCTTTTCCTCTATGATGACCCCTTTCTCACCCATTGGCTGATATTACTCATCACTTCGTAGTCATCATTTCCTTCCCACCTATAGCATTTTCCTCTCTTGCTTAGTTATGATTCTTCGACATTGTTCTACAATGTTCCTTTCCTATCCTAGTGATAATTCCTTTTCTTGCCCTTGGTCCGTGCGCATTCTCTCTTCACTTAAATACCAGTCACACACACATGTAACCCTTAAGCTATTTCTACTTGACAATACATCAAGTCAATCGCCTACTTCGAGTTTGTCTTGTCATTCGCCTAGCCGCCCTCCTCGACAACCTTCCCAACAACGTTCCCTTGCCTCATCCTAGTCATGCTTACGCCTCTAGCACTCTCCGCGTCTAGTCAAGCTTACGCTTCTACTGACGTCATCCATCAGTCAAGTCTGCGCTCGCCCCTACCTGGGTCAAGCATAACAAAAGGGAACCGCCCTTACCTGGGTCTCTGTCCACACCCAGAAAGCTGTCAACAACAATGCCTTTGGAACGTTCAAAGATTTTATCAAGGACTTTGACAAAACGTTCAAGAGTACGAACGTTCAAGCAGAAGCCATCTCCTGGCTTGCCAACACTAGGGTACGGGACAACTCATTCCTCCCAAAATACCTATCCCAGTTCAATGTTACGTTAGACCCAGGTAGGGGCTAGCACAGTCTTGAAGGACCTGAGGGACCAAGCGGGGGTGAGGGATGAGGGGCGAAGTGTCCTAGGGATTTCCTAGTGACTGGCGACTGTTGCGATACGCAGAGAGTCAGAGAACCTCAAGGGGTGTTGAGGCGACGAGGGGCGAAGGGGTGTTGCGCAACAACGACGGTTGAAGCAATACAGAGACCAATCAAGAGATGGTCTGAGACTCAGGGGAGACAAGGCCTTAGCACGGCTAAGGGACAGGATAAGGGAGCGCTTAGATTCAGGTGGAAGTACGAGAAAGACAAGCGTGAGAACTAAAAGTACAGGAATGGCGGGTTTATATACGAAGGGGAAAGGGTGATGACATAAGCTGTGAAGGAAGGTCATAGAACGTGATGGAACATTCATGACCAAGCATCTATGATAAGAGATAAGTGGAGTGAATGGAAAGAGGCCGATTAGCATGCAAATGGCAATTGGAAGATAAGGGGTATGGGAATCGTGGTAACCGGCTGAAGGGAAAGAGTGTCCAACGCATCGCTGGGATGAGCTAAGTAATACTGAGAGACAAGCATAACAAGGGGAGAAAAGAATGAATCGTAACATTCAAGCTCAAAGTCGTCAAAGCTGAACTTGACGAAACCACCCATGCCTCCACTATCATCGCCTACCTCCAGGCCGGAATCCCTTCCTGGCTCATGGACTGAATGTGTACCCTTGACACATTCCCCATCATGGTCAATGCTTGGTACACAAAAATTGACCTCTTCATATGGAAGAAAAACCATGCCGCCCAAATCACCAAACAGCGATCCCATTCCACAACGTCATCCTTCCACCCCCGTACCCACACCCACTTCATCCAAAAGGATCCCAACGCCATGGACATAGACCGCCTCACCCATCTCACACCTGAGGAACACACCAAATGCATCAAAGAAGGTCTATGCCTTCAATGCCGCAGAAAGGGCCACTTCGCCTGAGAATGCCCCAGAACCACTCCCCCTGTACTGCCACAATGCTCCAACCTTCGCCTGCCTGCCAAGAAGATGGGAACTGTTGAAGCCACTGCGGCTTCCATCCAAGAAATCAACAAAGAAGAAGTCATCATCGGATGACTCTCCACCAACTTGGACTCTGCTCTCACTGAATACCAACAGGATTTTTAGAAAGAAGGCGCTCACCAATGCAAGTAGCTTTCATACAAAATGTAACCATATCTCAGACCGAATTGAAGCCCCACTCTTTGTACATACCAATTCAGCTCATCACGTCTGAAGATACCCTCAAAGTCGTCGAAACCACTGCCCTCCTGGATAGCAGTGCCCAAATCTGCTGTATAGACTGGGACTTCGTTAAACACAACCGTGTCCCTACCAGGAAACTCCCCTCCCCTTTCCTTATCTGAAACGCCGATAAATCAACCAACACGGAATGCCGCTACAAAGCAATTCTCTTCACTAAGATTGGCAACATAATCCAGAAAATCTGCTTTTACATCATGAACAGTGGAAAAGAAAACGTCATCCTCAGACACCCCTGGTTCACTGCTACCAACCCTAGCATCAACTGGAAGAAAGGCACTGTCACCATCAACCCAGCAAGGGACCGATCCCTCAACCTCTTGTTCTCCCACCTTGCCGCCCACACCTCTTCCCTCTCAAAAAACTTCCGACCCGCCCCCTCCACTTCAAAACCCCGGATTCCTAAACACACCTCCCTCAACTCCTAGGAAATGGAAGGCTTATGCCGCTACCTTAATGCCAAACTCCCTGAATGATTTGTAAAAAGAGCCCATTTCATCTACACTATCAACCACATCAAATGATGCGGATCCCACTTTGCTAACCCCCAACTCATGGCCACAGTATGAAAGATCACCACCTTCACTCTCCTCGCCCAAAAAGCTGCCTTCTCCAAACCGAAACCCACCCTTCCCCCGCAATACTCCGAATACGCATCTGTCTTTGCTGATGATGCTGACACCCCACTTCCCCCATTGCAACCCTATGATCATGTGATTAACCTCACAGACTCCTTCATCCCTAAGATAGGGAAGCTCTATCCCCTCTCCCTGGATGAACGTCAAGCCACAGATAACTTCATCAACAAACACCTCAAATCCAGAAAAATCCACCCTTCAAAATCATCCCAAGCCTCTCCCTTCTTCTTTGTTAAGAAAAAAGACGGCAAACTCAGACCCTGCCAAGACTATCGTTATCTCAATGAACATATGGTCCGAGATGCCTACCCCCTTTCCCTCATCTCCAACCTTGTCAACAAGCTCAAAGGAGCTAAGCACTTCTCAAAATTCGATGTACAATGGGGCTACAACAATGTCTGCATCAAGGAAGGTGACCAGTGGAAAGCCGCTTTCATTACTCATCAAGGACTCTTTGAACCAACAGTCATGTTCTTTGGCATGACCAACTCCCCCCCTACGTTCCAACGATTCATGAACAATTCATTCCATGACCTCATTGCAGAAGGATGGCTCATCATCTACATGGACGATCTCCTTATCTTCTCCAACAACGAAGCCGAACATGAGGAACAGACCAAGAAGGTCCTTTAATGGATGAAAGAGCTTCAACTTCATCTCAAGTTGGAAAAATGCACCTTCTTAGCCAATGTTACGTTTGACCTGGGTAGGGGCGGGCGTAGTCTTGTGAAACCTGAGGGTGAGGGACAAAAGGCGAAGGGGTCCTAGGGATTTCCTAGCAACAGGTGTCTGTTATGATACACAGGGAGATGAAAGACAAAGAGGTGTTGCGCAACGACGACGGTTGAAGCAACACAGAGGTCACTCAAAAGTACAGTAGATCTAAGATTTAGAAGGGCAAGGCCTAAGCATGGCTTAGGAACGGACAAAGGAGTGCTTGGATTCAGGTAGTAATACAAGAAAGACAAGCATGGGGAACTATGGTACAGAAGTGGTGGGTTTATATACAAAGGGGAAGAAGGGTGACATAAGCAGGTATGAAAGGTCATGGAACGTTGTGGAATGTTCATGATGAAGCGTCTAAGATAAGAGATACTGTAAGGGGGAGTGAATGGAAGGAGACTGGTTAGCATGCAAATGGCTATTGGGAGATAAGGAATATGGATATGGTGATAACCAGTCAAAAGGAATGAGCATCCAATGTGTTACTGGAGTGGGCTAGGAAATACAAGCATAACAAGGAAAGGAAAAGAATGAATCATAACAGCCAAGGAAGTTGAATATCTTGGCATGATCATCAAACCTGGCAAGATCGCCATGGACCCTGTCAAACTCGCTGGCATTGCAGAATGGCCAATTCTTGCTTGTGTTAAAGATGTCTGCTCCTTTTTAGGATTCGCAAACTTCTACCGACACTTTGTCCCCCACTACTCTGACATCACCTGCCCCCTCCTTGACCTCACCAAAAAGAACCAGCCCTGGACCTGGTCTACCCCATGCCAAGATGTGTTCAAACAACTCAAATGCTGTTTCACCTCCAAACCTGTCCTTAGAATGCCCGACCTCTCCCAACCCTTCGCCATTGCCACTGACGCCTCCAAGCATGCCTCAGGAAGTGTACTCTTGCAACATGACTCTAATGGTGAATGGCACCCCTGTGCCTATATCTCCCAGACATTCGGATCTGCCGAGCAAAACTACGACATTTATGACAGAGAGCTCCTCGCAGTCATGTGAGCCCTTGCCACCTGGCGCCACTACCTCCTTGGCGCGGTCACCTCGGTTCAAGTCTTCACCAACCACCAGAACCTCACCTACTTCTGCCAACCCCAGAAACTTAACCGCTGACAAGCACGTTGGCTCCTTGACCTCTCCGAGTTTGACCTCAAATTCATCCACGTTCCTGGTACCCAACTGGGCACACCCAACACCCTTTCCCGCTGCCCAGATCACTTTCCTACTACCAACACCAACAACGAAGACATCACCCTCCTACCCCTGGAACTCTTCGTCAATCTTATCGACACTGAGCTCATCGCCAAAATCGCTCAATCCTCCGAATCCAACCCCCTTATCCTTCAATCTCTTTACTCTCTCCCCAGTAAAGTCCCCACCAAGTTCCGTTCCTGCCTCTCAGACTGGCAGTTTGACGCCAGTATCCTAACTTATCAAGAACACATCTATATCTCTGATTCCCTTGACCTCCGCTGCTTAGTCGTCCAATGACATCACGACCATGCCACTGCCAGCCATCCCAGCTACCTTAAAACCCGGCAACTTGTTGCCAGCGAATTCTGGTGGCCCGGACTTGCCACATTCGTCTGAAAATACATCAAAGGCTGTGCAACATGCCAGCAAAACAAAGCCAACACACACCCAACTCACTTCCCAATCTCCTATCTCCTCCTCCACCACCTGCCCCTTCCAACAGATCTCATGTGATCTAATCACTGACCTTCCCCTTTCTGACGGCTTTGATACCCTTTTGGTCATGGTTGACCATGGGCTTACTAAGGGGGTAATTCTATGCCCTACCAAGAAAACCATTGACACTTCGGGTGTTGCCACCCTTTTCATCACCAAAGTCTACTCCCACTTTGGCCTGTATGACAAGATCATCTCTGACCGAGGCCCCCAGTTTGCCTCTGCCTTTGCCAAAGAGCTCAGCAGGATACTGGGCTACAAGCTTGCCCTCTCCACCGCCTACCACTCTCAAACTGACAGTGAAACTGAACAAGTAAACCAGGAGATTGAAACCTACCTCTGAATCTTCTGTGGCGCCAACCCCTCCTCATGGGTGCAGTTCATTCCCCTTGCCGAATTCACCCATAATCACTGCCCTCACTCCATAACTGGCAATTCCCTGTTCTATCTCATGATGGGATATGAACCCCGTTCCCTACCCATGATCATCTCGGAAACCAATCTCCCTGTGGTCAAAGATCACCTCCGCACACTCTCCACCACACGAAATGAGGCACTGGCCGCCCATGAACTCACTCACCAAACCATAAAAGTGTGAAACTTCCATAGCTTCACCCCTTTCTCCAAAGGTGACAAAGTCTGGCTTGAGACCAGAAACCTCAAACAGTCTGTTGCGAACCCCAAATTCACTCCCAAACGTGAAGGCCCCTTCACAATCACTGCCGTCCTATCCCCCATTACATACCAACTCTGACTTCCTCAGACATGGAAAATCCACAATGTGTTTCACGCTTCCTTGTTATTGCCCTACCGTGAAAACAGCGTACACAGCCAGAACTTCCCTCAGCCACCTCCGGAATTAATAGAAGGTGAAGAACACTTTGAAATAGAACGCATCATATGACATCATGGCCACCCGTCAGCACACCACTATCTGATCCGCTGGAAAGGATACTCCGTGAAAGAAGACTCTTGGCTCCCTGAAACAGAACTTCAATTGGCCCTTGAAATTCTTGCAGCCTATAAAAGATCTCATCGCTCCACCTTCTCTCCCAAACAAAACTAAACCACCCACCACCACAACCACATAATCTGCTGACATGTCTGCCCCACCCACCTACTCCTCCGCCACCGACCTTGCCAACATCACCATCCCCGTCTTCAGCTGTTGCCTGGCTGACACATCAGAAGACAACAACACCCTCCTCTCTCTCATGCTCTCCGACCCCAGTTATGCCCTCCACCTTGACCGAGTCCTCGACACTGACTCCCCCCTCGACCAGCTGGTTCATGCACATGGCCACACCTTGATACTTGGGACGTTCCTTAAGTACACCCTTTCCTTAAGCAAGGAATCCCCCACCCCAGACATGGCACTTGCTGTGACCATTGCCCACACTAACCTGGTGCAACTCAAGAATCATATTGTAGCTGCAATGAACCAGCTCTCCATGATAGATCTCCTCAGGGACATCAACCAGGTACTCCAAGCCTGCTCCTCCACCACTGTCACACTACCCCCACCCCCTGGCCTTCCCCTCCCTGTATGCCCACCCTGTCCTCACACTCTGTACCCTACCACCCCCTCAGCATCCTCCGGGCCTCTCATCGAGGCAGAACTTACTGCTTGTCAAGCCACTGACCTCCACCCCCGCCCCAACCCAGAACTCCCGGAGCTCATGCGCATCCAAGCTGACCCTGTCCTCCCTCACTTCCATACCCACTTCGAAGATACCTGCTTCATATGCAACCATCTGGGTCATCAACGAAAGGACTGTCAACTCTACCAATGCCCTCACTGCATCACCTAGGCCCCTGGCCACCCTCAAAGTCATTGCCCCCTTTGTCACCACCCCAACCGACGAACCTCTCACTCCTCGTCCTCATCTTCCTCCAACCATCACTTGTGTCACACATCTCTCAGTTCCACTCTCCCCGTCCACCCTGAATCCTCTGACACTGGAGCTACTGTCACCCCATTTACTTTCCTTCCAGAAAGAGGACTGACCTCCACCAAAATCCATAGGCTGTTAGGTCAGCGACCTCCCACCCCTTCTTTTGCTCCCCAAACCACGGATGACCTTGAAGACAATATGGCAGATCCTATCTCAGATTATGGCAACTACCATAACTTTTATGATGCAGAAGCATGCGCAAACATGTGTGGCTCCCCCAGCGGACATGATCTTGACAACTTCTAATTATCCTTGTAGCTACTTCAGACATAACAGGGGGGTAATGTTATGATTCACCCCTCTCTTCCTTTCTTCTCACAGACATCACTTTCTTTTTTCACTATGATGACTCCTCTCCTACCCATTGGCCGATTATTACTCATCACTTCCTAGTCATCATCTCCTTCACCCTATGGCATTTCCTTCTCAACATTAGTCATATTTCTTCGACGTTGTTCTGCAATGTTCTTTTCCTATCTTGACAATAGTTTCCTTTCCTACACTTGGTCCATGCGCTTTTCCCTTCTCCTTAAATATGGATTGCACGCACATGTATATCCTAAGCTATTTCTCCTTGACAATACATCAAGTAAATTGCCTACTTTGAGTCTGTCTCGTCGTTCGCCTAGCTGACCTCTTCAGTCCTTATCTCGCTCTCAACACCAATGACTTTCCTTGACTCTAGATCGGCCTATGCCTCTAGACCTTCCCGTGCCCAGTCAAGCCTACGCTTCTGTTGCCGTCGCCTCATCAGTCAAGGCTATGCTCACCCCTACCCAGGTCAAGCGTAACAGAAGCATGGAACATGGGATGGATCTTCCATGTCTTCAGCAGGTGGAGTTGGTATGTGATCAGTGATAGTACCTTCGTTATCATAAAGGGGCCCTCTCACTTGGATGCAAACTTCAGGTTTGCAATGGAGTGGCGAAGATTCTTGGCTTCAAGCCAAACCTTGTCACCTAAAGAGAAGGGGGAGAACCCTCATTTTGAATGAGAGGCCATAACTTGACGAGCGAGTTCGTGGGTGGCAAGAGCTTCATCATGGGTGGCAGACAGGGATTTAAGGTGGGCTTCAACTGCGGGTAGGGGGGAGTTGGCTAGGATGAAAGGCAAGGCACAGGGTTTGAAGCCAATCATAAGAAAAAATGGTGACTTGCCAGTGATGGAGTGAGGATGGTGATTGTGGGCAAATTCGGCATGGGAGATTTTGTCGGCCCAGGACGTAGTATTACTGCCACAAAAGATGCAGAGATAAGTTTCAACCTCTTGGTTGATGTGTTTGGTTTCCCCATCACTTTGGGGGTGATAGGTGGTGGACAGGGAGAGATCATAGTTCAAGAGACGACCTAGCTCTTTGGCGAAGGAGGAGGCAAACTGAGGGCCTTGATCAGAGATGATCTTGTTGTAAAGACCAAAGTGGAGGTAGACTTTGTGGAAAAAGAGGGAGGCAACCCCTTCAGCTGTAATTGTTTTCTTGGTGGGGCAAAGAATTATCCCCTTTGTAAGTCCGTGGTCAACCACGACCAAGAGAGAGTCAAAGGAAGACGATGATGGGAGGTCCATGATGAGGTCACAGCTAATTTGCTGGAACAGGCATATGGACAAGGATTTGATGGGTGTTATGGGAGGAACTGTGGGGTGTGTATTGGCTTTCGCCTGTTGGCAATGGGCGCAGCCTTCAACATAGTAGCAAACATAGGAGGCAAGGCCTGGCCACCAGAATTTGGCAGCAACAAGTTGCCGGGTTTTGAGATATCCAGGGTGACCAGCTGTTTCATGGTCATGGCAGCATTGGAGGATGGAGCGATGGAGGGAGTCATTGGGGGGAATGTAGACACAGTCGTGATAGAGAAGGTCTTCATCGTGGAGTTGCCAATCAGTGAGGCAGGAATGGAAAGCAGGGGGAATGTGGCCATTAATGGCCTGGAGGGCTTGGAGAACAAGGGGGTTGTCCTTTGAGGAAGACTGGATGTGGTGTGCCATGATGGCGTCAATAAGGTTGATGAAGAGGGATGGAGGAAGCAAAGTGATGTTATGTGTAGCATTGCGAACGAAGATCTGGAACGTCAGGCACAGCCAAGGTTCAATCTGAGGATGCAGACAACAGGTCGGTTGTCGGGTCGAAGGTAAATGAAGGGGGTTCTTAAGGAATCACCTTGGAACTCACAGAGCACTTCAATAGCATGCAGTGGCTAGTAGAAGTCCAGAGGGGTGGTTCAAGACACAATGCTAGATTGCGTAGATCAAGAATGGGGTGTACTGTACATGCAGCAAGAGTATATATACTGAGTAGTACATAAGCCGTAGAACCTGGTGGAACCAGAAGGAACTACTGCGGATGAGTCAATATGTATATGTCAGTGGGAAAGTAGTGGAATGACGACGCTGTTGTGAGAGAAGCGGCGGAGGAGAGAAGTTGTCTGTAGAACATACAGGAAGATCAAGAATAAAGTCCAGGGCCTGGTCTGGTAGGATCAGAAAGAACAGCATCAGGCCAGAAGGTGGGATAGAGAAGCTGCTGGGTCAGCGATACTACAAAGAGGTAGTGTTCCCAGCAGGGGCCAGGGTCGGAATAAGCAAAGGAAAAGAGAAAAACGGACCATTGTAACAGCACAACCATAACAAGTGATGTCCAAGTTGTCATTGTTGGGTGGTGACAAGTCAGAGTGGTGAGAGAGAGCATCTGGTGCACCAAGAGTTTGCCAGGAACATGGATCATCTTTAGATTGAAGTTAGCAAGGTCTAAGAGCCAGCGCACCTGGCACTGGTTGAGTTCCTGGGATTTGCGGAAGTAGGTCAGGTTCTTGTGGTCTGTAAAAACCTGTACAGGAAAAGGGGAGCCATGGAGGTAGTGTGGCCAGGATTTGAGGGCGCAGATAACCACAAGAAGTTCATGGTTGTAGATATTGTAGTTACACTCGGCTTGGGCGAACGACTGGGAAAGATAGGAGCAGGGATGCCAATCACTGTTGGCATTAGTTTGTGATACAGTTGTGCTATTATGTCGGTCTGTTTTTCTTTTTTCTTTTGCCTACCTCAACCCTGACCCCTGTTGGGAACATTATCTCTTCATCATCTCGCTGACCCGGCAGCTTCTTTATCCCACTTTCTGGCCTGACGCCGTTCTTTCTGATCCTACTGGACCAGGCCCTGGACTTATTCCATGATCTTCTAGTATGTTCCATGGACAGCTTCACTCCTCCGCCGCTTCTCTCACAATGGCATCGTTGTTCCACTACTCTCCCACTGACTCCTACGTATTGACTCATCTGCAGTAGTTCCACCCACTTCCATTGGATTCTACCACTTATGTACGACTTAGTATATATACCTTCACTGCCTGTACTGTACACCTCATTCTTGATCTACACAATCTAGCGTCGCATCTTGAACCATCCCCTGGACTTCTACTAGCTGCTGTATGCTACTGAAGTACTCTGTGTGTTCTAAGGCAATTCCTTAAGAACCCCCTTCGTTTACCTTCGACCTGACGACCGCTCTGTCATCAGCCCCCTCGGATTGAACCTTGGCAACTCCTGATGTTCCAAATCCTCTTTGCAACACTATGTGTAACAAAAGATCAAGAATCTCACCCCGTCCCTCCTATCTACAGAGTAGGACCACTCCACCTTTGTCACCATAGCCCACCTGTCAAGAACCCCTTGCTTTTGCCCTCCGCAGTCGGATGACGAATCCCAGACACCCATCCCAGAGTATATTCCATGTCACTGTCAACC